>JADRCC010574033.1:11510-33455 GCA_019843855.1 Hylomyscus alleni | reverse complement strand
AGATTCATAGAAAGGGAAAATATTTTCTTTAAGAGATATTAAAATATATCCTGCATGTTGAAAAAGCAGAAAAACATTGGCTGTGAAGTAAAATCAAAGGACCAGAGAAGAAATCCCACCTGTAGAACTTACACATACATGGTAATTGATACATCATGTAAACTGGCCAGTTCGCAGCACTGTACATGTATGTGAACTGGAAGATATAGGGAGAGATATTTTTTATAGAAATTATCAAGTATCCATATGGACAGTAATTTTGGATTCCTGTTCATACTGTACATCAAAATAAATTTGAAATGGGTCATGTAGTAAAAGTGACATCATAGGGCCAGCAAATGACTTGTCTGGTAAAGAGTCCTGAAGCCAAGCCTAATGATCTGAATTCAAGTGTAAGACTTGCTTGGTGGTAGACAAGAAATGTGTGTATTCGTGCAAATGCAAGTGTATGTGTGTGTGTGTGTGTGTGTGTGTGTGTGTGTGTGTGAGTATGTGAGAAAGAAGGAAAATTGAGTGATACACATTCAAGTTTCCTTCTACAGTCAGTACTATAAATATTTTTTTTTGAGACAGGGTTTCATCGTGTAGCCCTGGCTGTCCTGGAACTCACTCTGTAGACCAGGCTGGCCTCGAACTCAGAAATCTGCCTGCCTCTGCCTCCCAAGTGCTGGGATTAAAGGCATGCGCCACCACTGCCTGACTATTGTCTTTTCTTTTAAAAAGAGATATCCTGAGTGGGTAAGGGATTTGAACAGAATAATAATTCCCCATTCAGTTACCTTTTCCAAGTTTAGAGATAACACATGATTTATTTCAATTACTTAAAATTTATTAGTGAGGAACCCCTAAAATCTGCTTTAGCTTTGGTGTGAGGATTTGGAAGGGGTTTCAGAGGTTCATTCTGCTCTTTCTGTTTCGTGATGACCTTTATAACCTGACTGTGGAATTCTGTTATCATGGTGACAGAAAATCAACTTTAAAAAATCAGAGCTACTACATATAGATATCTATAAAAGACTGGACACTCAGTAATTATCGTGGCAAATGTTAGCTATTAATTTTTGTATTTTGTAAGAGAGGAAATTGAACTGACAGAAATAGTCAATGAGAGTGAAGATCTAATTTCACCTAGGCTTATCCATGACCAGGCACTGCATGGTGTTTCCCAAGCAGGAGGTGATAGATTTGCTTGGTCTATGGAACAGTCAGTGATTAATCAAGGTAATTCCATTGGTGGAGACCTATGGTGAAGAGGGTAATGGGCAGCAAAATGCAGTTGCTTGTCTTGTTGGGACCTGGACCTCTTCACCTCTAGAGAAAAGGCTGCTCAGTTGGCAAAATTTAGTTCTAAATCACACCTAGGTAGGACGGGAAGAGCAGCTGGGAATCTAGCATCTAAGGACTAGTTTAGATTCAGGGCATTGAGCAGCTAAGGAGTGGACGGACATGCTCTCTGCTACTGATTCTACAAAGCAGCCCTAGAGTGGGTGTCCCCTACTCACACGCAAACAGTCAGAAAGCTCTATGGACCTGAAACATACTGCAACCACACAATATGGGTAGATGTGTGCAGTAAAGTATGTGGCAATCCCTTTGTAACACTGAGTTGTTCTTTGCCTCTGTGCAAATGGTAGTGGATTTGTGGCTGGTGAGGACAGTGTTAAATTTACAAAGCAGCCCAAGGAGAGACTCACTTGTCATAAGGGAGCCCAGGACTGATGGTAGGCACTTAACAGCATGTTCCAATTACAGCATTTAAATCTAATTGCATAGTCTGTTAATCTCTGTCAGTGCGGCATCATTTAATATCATCACGGCAGCCTCTAATATCATGAGCAATGTGAGCCGAGCTGAGACTGTTGAAAAAGTTCAGGCCCAGGTCTTCATATCCCCTTTAATTCTCCCTGTCAATTATGCCACAGTGGAGAGTTCAAATAAAGGTCTTCAGATCCGGATCTGAGCTACCTTTGAAGGGAAGCCTCCTGTAAATACACAGATTATACCAGGGCGCCCAATATCTTGCTCTGGGTATTTGTGACAAGTTACTTTGACTCGTCCCTTGGGTCTAACATACTACAGGCTTATTTCAAGCAGATATTGCAAATGCAATCTGTTCTGTAGTTTATAGGTCTGGAAGTAATGTGGTATTATTTGCACATGTGTTTTTCCCCTTTATAGTCCCTCTGGCTCACGAAAGTTTGATGGGGAAAAGATCAGGGTCTCATTGAGCCCCTTCCCTTGTACATGGTTGGAAAAAGAAATGTGATTTTATTTTCCTGACGTCCTGGGAATCAAACTCACAGTCTTATAAACACTGGGCTAGTGCTCTATCACTAAGCTAAAATGAAAGATCCAAGTGAAAGATCTGGTCATAGGCTAAAGCATTAAAGCATAACTCTTAAAGAAGAAATGTGTCTATTGGTGTTCAGGGAAATTGAATGGGAGGAGAATAAGATGGTGTGAAGTGTGTGAATGGGAGATGTATAGTGTATGGTGTGAAGAGACCATGAGCAAAGCCATGATTTTTATGCAGAGAGTATTTGCTACAAAAGAAGTTCTCAAATAGTTTAAAATTTTATGATTTCTAAAGTCTATTTAAGTCCTATGTAAGAGTTTCTGGATGACTGGCTTATTCAGGCCTTGTTTGTTATGTTCTGCCTGGGAGAGCGTAGGCAGGCTATTTACTGGAGGAGGATTATATGAAAACAGTTGTGATTGTGTAATGACCTAACTTTATAGAAATCCTTGGCACTCCTCTTACCACATGGCCGATTCTCAAAGCATTGGAGCTTCTGACCTTTAACAGAAGACCTGGAATTCTGAACCCAAGTTAATCTTTGCACTTCACAAGGCTGTTATCTCAGGCATTTTGCTATAGTTACAGAACACTGACTACTGTACGTGGCTTACTTGAAATAAGTGAAGCTTGTGATTTCCCCAACATCAACCAAATGGAGGCTAGGGGCGATAGAGACAGAGAAAAGCTCACAGTATAGAGAATATAGGGCAGGCCTCTATCTGGGGCAACTATAGAGACAGATGGGATCAGGATTGTCCAGCAATCCACCACACAGATGAATCTTGATATGTTCTCTTTCTTTATTACTGAGAAGAAAATATATGCTGGTTTGATCAATTGCACACTGTGATCCTTGGAGCTAGCCATGGGCTCCTCTAGAATCCTAGAAAACCTTTCCTACCCATTTTAAACCCATTATACGTCAGCTAATATTTGTGTCAATATGAGTATCTGTATACCATGAACTGTAGAAAAACTGAAAAACGTTTACATTTATGTAGATATTTAAAGCAACACTCATTCATTCGTTCTGATTGCAGTTTTTGTTTCTTGATTTAGGAACATTATTTACATTTTAATGCATATAGGAGCTGAATTTCCATTGCTGAATGGGCTAAGGAGAGTGACAGTGCTGGATGGGGACATACGATTGAGTTGATTTAGTCAGAGCAAGACAACAAAGTGCTTGAAGAGATGACTTTTCTATTCACTGACTTCTTTTTAGGAACTTTTCTAGAACTTCTGTAATGTGATTTTCTTATGAGTGGGAAATCAAAGGGAAAAACCAAGTTACAAACTCCTGTGCTGCTCCTTTGGGATTGCTCTTCACTCTTAAAAGAGACAGCGGCAGTGGTTGCCCTTCCCCATCCCCAGGGTCTATGGCTTCTCTAGCCTTGGTGTTGTCAAATTGCTTTCTAAATATCTGTGTTTACACTCATAGATTAGTGTTGCTTCTCAAGTAAGTGCCTTCTTGTTGTAGGTAATGGTTAATTCAGAGAACTGTTCAAAATGCTGGGAATGTGTAAATGCTCAGCCATAGGCATATGTACATCTGCACTGGACCTCCTCAAACCTCAAGAGGGATGCTGAGCCTGGTGTGGCCATGGTGGGGACAGAGTGACATGGTTCCTGCCCCTGGGACAGGGCGCAGGTGTGAGACTCCACAAGTTGCTGAGTGTTGATGGCTGCGGTGAGCATAAGGCTTGTTTGTGTAATATTGTATGTAGAGAGCTGCGGTGTACCAGCTGGTTCCCGCCTTCCACTATCCCGAAAGTGAGTGCTCTCTTGAGATAAGTCCTAAATTGGCTACACTTGCTGTCTCTGGCCGCTTCCGAATTGTGTGACCTATCTGCTGTTCCCACGTGGCCTGCAGGGGTTGGTGGGCACAAGTTATTTAGGTCCGTGGGCATATCCCAGGACCACCACCAGAGAGAACCACCAGAGAACCACCAGAAAGTAGAGGAGAGCTAGCTTGTAACATCAAGGGGCTAGCCAGAATAAGCTTGTAACATCAAGAAGCTAGCTAGCTAGAAGAAGTGTAAAAGGAGTAAGCATGCATAAAAGGTCCTGAATAAACTGCTTAAGGAAGACCCGTGGTCGTGTCCTTTCTTGCTGGTCGAGAGGGCCGCGACAATTGTACACATTTTCTGGACCCACTAGCAGTGGAGGACTCTTTCCTTCCGAGGAATCTCCTCCCTGTTAACCTGTTAATGTTAACGACTCCATGATCATTAGAAGCAGCACCAGTCCAGGATTCCAGAGTGTGACTATGTCTCAGCAAAATGGTAAAGGCTGGGACCTTCAGGACAGTCCATTAGACTATGGGAAAGAGCTCTAAGTACATGAGTTCAAAGATATATAATTTCTCAACTATGCAAAAAATGAGGATGCAATGGGAATTATATGAGGGACTTCATGAATCTAAAGGAACAAAAGCAGCTGCACTGTGAACCAACTTGTTAAAAAATTACTAAGGAAGGAGATAAAGAGGTTTAGGGAATAGTGACCACAGGAAATTCCACCCAGCTAAGTTCTTTTGTTTTTGCGTTTTGTTTTGTTTTGTTTATGCTTACAAAGGCCATGCTCTGAGCTGGGGAGTTACTGGTTGTTTATGGTTGTTTCAGAGAAGGAGAAACATTTTTCTTTGGAGATATGACAACTGGTAAATTGCACATTGCCCTTGTGGATGAACCCATACTTATGCATAGATGGAAAATAGGAATTTAATGTAGTAGTTTATTAATTTATGTATAGCAGTGTATAGATTTTGGAGGGAGATGTGTTTGAATACTTTGAGGGAGGTGAAGGAAGCGAGTGAGATTTTGATATGATAAAAATGCATTGTACATAAGTAGGAAAATTTCAAAGGGTAAATAAGTTATCTTTCCTTTAAAAATTGAGATAAAATTACCTTAGGGCTCCTATCATTCCAGAGCTGGGACTTGACCTTGGAAACCATTGCTTAGTCAACAGGGCTCAGAGATGTTTGGGAGCACATGCTTTAAATGGTTTAAGGAGGTTGACAAGCCTGGTGGTTTCTTCAGGATTGAACTACAGCTGCTTGGTGTCTGCTTGCAGAAAGGACTGGACTGTAGGTGCTGAGTTGTATTTGGTGTTTGCTACAGGACTGAACTGCTGCTAATGAAGATCAAGCTCACTCCCAAAGAACTACTGCTGAACAAGTCCATCTCCCCCATATCCTAATAACTTTTCTCTTCTACTACCTCTGCTGGGTGGTAAGCTATTAAAAGTAGGTTGCATTCTTTCCAGCTCCTCTAACATAATGATAGGCAAAAGAAGTGAGACCGTAAAGGTTTGATAGATGCTAGTACATCCACTCATGTTCTCCCAGGACATAGAATGTTCCCCTACTCATTCTATTCCCATGTTAGCACAAGGCACAGAGGAGAGAGAAGCAGCACATGGCTGTGAGTTGCTTGGGCAAAGCTGACCACAACCACCTCCCCTCTTGGTTTTTTTTCTCCTTATAGATACCCAGCAGTAGATGCAGGGATGGGAGGGTAGAATCACACAAATGGATTGAGAAGTTTTACCTGAATTGAACTTGAGACAAAAACAGTTGAATTCATCTACTAATTGCCCAATGTGACTGATATTGTTGAGTGGCTACCTGGTTATTTTAATAAATCAGAAAATCATCTCTTCCTAGTCATACTCCACTCCTCTTCTAGGACATGATGGCAGTGCTGATACCACTGATAAATGAAGCAGTTGTACTTATCAGGTGAAATCAAACTGCTTCTGGCTAGAAATGTTACTCAGACACAGAATACTTTTGTGTACGTGTGAAGCTCTGGCTCAAATCTAGTACATAAAGCGAAACCTGACTCACTCTGAGTCTGTTTGATCTGCTGCATCTAGTTTAGGTAAGTTTGGAAAGTACTCATGATTTCATGATTGCTATTGTTTGTCTTTGGATATTTGAATGGCCATCCTGAATTTGTCAGAAACTTTGATATAAGCTAGGTGTCTTAGTTTGAGTTTTGTTACTGTGAAAAGACAGCATGACATTTGCAGCACTTATTAAACAAACTTTAGTTGGGGCTAGCTCCATTACCATCATGATGGGTGCATGCAGGCAGACATGGTGCTGAGACATGGTTATACATCTTGATTCAAAGGCAGCAGGAGACTGTGTTCCACACTGGGTGTAGTTTGAACATAGGAGACTTAAAAACTCACTCCCACTGTGATGCAATTCCTCTAACAAAGCATACCTACTCCAACAAGGCCACATCCTACTAGTGTTACTCCCTGTGGGCCCAGCATTCAAACACATGAGGTTATTCCTTTTCAGTCTTTCACACTAGGGGTAGAGAAAGGGGACAGCATAGTTTGCATGAGTAAGTCACCATGGTTAGCAAGGCCAAAACAATACCAGTGAGGTAGCGCTAAGAAGAAACTGTGGGTATGGAAGCTCAGAGTAAGAAATTAAGCCAGTTTAGGTAAGGTGGAAATATCGAATAATGACTTCCTATTTCTGTAACATAAACATCCTTACAATAACTAACAATAGGATGTTAACAAATGAAGATTTGAGGAAGGGAAATGGTCACTCTTAGCTCCAGTGAGCCATAACCAGTTACCTCCTGCTGTCAAGTGTGTGGGTGCACACACAGCACAACAGGACACAGCAAGGCAAGGGCACAGCATGGATATGACATGCGCATGCGCACATCTCTAAGCATATCAGAAGATTCTTCAGAAAAGGAACCTCAACCTGAATCTCAAGGGATGGGTAAGAATTAACCGGACCAAGAAGGGTGAGAGGCACTTCCAGGAACAGGAGGAGGACTCAAGATGGAGAGAGAAAGGGCCATGCTGCTGGTTTGAAGGTAGAGAAAAGGACAGTGGGCCAAGAAATGTTGGCAGGCTCAACAGTCTGGAAAAGAAAAGAAAACAGATTCTCCCCTGGAGTGTTCAGAAGAAACATCTTGATTTTAGTTCAGTGAAACCAATATCTGACTTTTGACCTCCAGACAGCCAGATAACAAGCTCATGTTGTGTTAAGTCATCATTTGTATGAGTCATCCTATGGCTCGATCCAGCAATCACGGCGAACTAGTAAGGGCCATTAAATAAAAAAACAAAAAAAAAAAAACAAAAAACCAGTGCACCCGGCGACAAGAACCTTGACTGGGGGTCACTTAGAGTCATGGTCTGCCGGTGTACAGCTTCGTCATTGTAGGCAAGTCACTAACTACATCAACTTTGCGTTTAGAGTGTGGAGATTTTATATACTTTAGAGGTTGTGTGGGGACTTGTGAAATTACGCTTGCATTATCCCAAGTCCCCACTGAACAGTTTGTAAATGTCTGCTACACTTTCTCTTTAGACTATTGACTTTTACTTCACCTTCTTACACTCTGATCCAGGTATTCCTGTTTCCCAGCTGTGAATGTAACTGAGTGCGTTAAGGATAAATGAGCACAATTGCTGTTGTGATTTTTTTTTTTTTTTTTTTTTATCGGCAGAAAGAATCTCGAGTGTAAAAATCTAGTCCCCAACGGTCCTCGGAGATGCAGAACAGTTTTCATCTCCAAGTTCTCACGTGGCATAAAAAGAGCCATTGTATTTAATGCAGCCTAGTAAAGAGTTAAGAGTTTTCATCCTTTCTGTCTCTCACCCCCCCACCCCCGACACCCCCCTCCTTTTATGCACTCTGGCTGTTATTCTCCATGATTTGGAGTCGGCCTGTCTGTCCTCCTCCCAAGCAGGAGCAGCTGAACAGCTGTGAAAACAATGGCTCAGCAGAGGAGTGCTGTGATTAGTGTGGGGCTAGGGGCAGTCTGGGAGCCACCAGGCCCATTTCCCATGTCAGCGAGCAGCCCTGGAATCTGGGGATCACATGACCTGCTTGGCTGGCAGGCCTGCTCCCAGGCTCCTTCTTTGCTCCCACCTCCCATCCCGCTCTCAGCCAGCCTCTAGAAACGGGTTTTATTTTGTTTTGTTTTCTTTCTCTTTTTTCCCTCCAAGTTTTGAGGACTGCTGCATAAACACAGTGTTGCTAGGCAGCCTTAAAGCCTCCTTTCATCCTGCATCCCTGGAAATGCAGGCCAGGCAAATTGGCCCCGATGCACGATGCACTTACAGTGGATTTCCTCCACAAAGCTAGTCCTTCTGGCCCCAGGTTTGTCTGCCAGTAGCTGAGCATCTGTCCTGTATATTTGATATGCTAGATTTGGAAAATGTATAGGCAGGGTTAAAGACTTCCACACCTATTATATACCAATCACTCTGGGGCACTGTGAATACAAAATACCTAACTTAATTATACCTTTTGTAAATCAAAGGTTTGAAGACTGAAGATTTAGTCATTGCTCCAGTCCATGAACTTCCTATTTTCACCCTCTCCCACTTGGGTGTCTATTTAAAATTACTTTGAAGTCATAATAAACTTCTTCCATGTCCTTAGGCACTTCCCTCAAAGTCATGATTCTTTCAAATATTGTTGATTTTACACGCACGTGCATACACACACACACACACACACACACACACACACGCATACACGCATACGCACACACGCACACACGTACACACGCACACACGCACGCACACGCATACCATTAGATCCATTTAGTGTTGGTCATATGTCTATGTGTTATGGCTAACCACTTGTGATTGGATAGCCTATCAGGGGACTCATACCTAGAAAAAATGAATTCTACCTCTTTCTGCAGCTATTGACTGCTTCATCTTCATCTAGCAGAGGGTCTTGTGAAATTTTCCACGTCCATGATAGCAGGTGGACTGGTGCGGTTGTTATGCAGGTTTCGTTTAGGCAATCATAATGTTGGTATTTCATGAGGACAGCTCCCTGCCATCTTTAGAATATACTTTCTCACAGCAAGCATCCTGGCTCTTAAAATCTTTGTGCCCCTCTTCTACTTTGAAGTCTCTGGTTTTACACCAAGGCACTAAAGTATGAAATTCTCAAAGCAAAATAAAAAAATTCAATTATAAGTGAAATAAAATATATGTTAATTCCGAGAATTTGGTGGAGTTGGGGAATTATGAGATCATTATTGGAACAGGGCTTTATTTTTAACTTATTAGTTATATTCAATAATGAGCTGTTAATACAAGTGCATAATGTATTTCAGTCATATTCACCCTGCCCCTTATACCCTCCAGTGTCCCCCTCTCACCCTGTTAATCCCCTTTCTTTTTCCAAATACCCTCCTGCTTCTTCATGTCCTTTAGTGTTTGTTATTACCCCTTGAGTTCATTAGTGGTGTTTCTGGGAGTGTGAGTCACTCATCAGGGGTTATACCACTGGAGGAACTCTTTCCCTTTTCCATCAAAAATGAACAATGTCTGAATCTTTAGAAGTGCAGTGAAGGTCCATGAATCCTTCTGTTCTCTATGGCAAAGTATTGAGGGGCCTAGTTCTGGGAAGATCTTGTGTTGGCCATCATAAGTGCTGTGAGTTCAAGAGACCAACTGCCATGACTAGAAGTTAATGTTTCACACTGCTTTTCTGTTCACCTTTCTCCAGCTTTTGCAGTTTTACTGACTCTCAGTCTGTGAGCCTTGGAGAAGATGAGACCAATGTTCTACTTATGGCCAGGCTTTCAACAGATATTCTTAATTCTTTGCTCAATTGGGAGTCCCAAAGACACTACTGACCACTGCAAAAGAGGCTTCTCTGACTCTTGGTAGAAGCAGTACAAGTCTACAGGCAGTACAAATCTACATAGGATTTTGTGGGCATATTGTATTCATTTAGCTAAAGAGCAGCACCAGCTTTCCAATGTTTTATTTATTTTTAATTGAAAGGCATTAACAAGGGTGAGAGGTTTTATGAGGAGGTCCTTGATCAACTTGGACTTGAGCTTTCTACAAGGAGATAAGAATGGATCGATTTGCTTTCTTCTACATGCTAACCGCCAGCTGAACCAGCACCATTTCTTGAAAATGCTGTCTTTTTTCCCCACAGGATAGTTTTAGCTCCTTTGTCAAAGAATCAAGTGACCATAGGTGTGTGGGTTCATTTCTGGGCCTTCACTTCTATTCCATTCATCTACCTGTCTGTCGTTGTACCAATATCATGCATTTTTTTTTTTTTTATCACAATTGCTCTGTAGAAGAGCTTGAGGTCATGGATGGTGATTCCAGAAGTTCTTCTATTATTGAGAATAGTATTCACTATCCTAGTTTTTTGTTATTCCAGATGAATTTGCAAATAGCTCTTTCCAACTCTGTGAAGAGTTGAGTTGGAATTTTGATGGGGATTGCATTGAATCTGTAGATTGCTTTAGCAAGGTAGCCATTTTTACTATATTAATCCTGCCAATCCATGTGCATGGGAGATCTTTTCATCTTCTGAGATCTTCGATTTCTTTCTTCAGAGACTAGAAGAACCAAATAACCCTATTAAAAAAATGGGTACAAAGCTAAACAAAGAATTCTTAAGTGAGGAATACTGGATGGCTAGGAAGCACCTGAAGAAATGTTCAACATCCTTAATCATCAGGGAAATGCAAATCAAAACAACCCTATCAGAATGGCTAAGGTCAAAAACACAGGTGAGAGCAGATGTTGGCAAGGATGTGGAGAAAGAGGAACACTCCTCCATTGCTGGTGGGATTGCAAGCTGGTAAACCACTCTGGAAATAAATTTGGCAGTTCTTCAGAAAATTGGACATAGTACTACCTGAGGACCCAGAAATGCCACTCCTGGTCATATACTCTGAAGATGCTCCAACATGTAATAAGGACACACTCTCTACTATGTTCATAGAAGACTTATTTATAAAAGCCAAAAGCTGGAAAGAACCCAGATGTCCCTCACCAGAAGAATGGATATAGAAAATGTGATACATTTACACAATGGAGAACTACTCAGCTATTAAAAACAACGAATTCATGAAATTCTTAGGCAAACAGATGGAACTAGGAAATATCATCCTGAGTGAGGTAACCCAATCACAAAAGAACACACATGGTATACATTCACTGATAAGTGGATATTAGCCCAGAAGCTTGGAATACCCAAGATACAATTCACAGAGCACATGAAGCTGAAGAAGAAGGAAGACCAAAGTATGGATACTTTGGTCCTTCTTAGAAAGGGGAACAAAATATTCACAGAAGGAGTTACAGAGACAAAGTGTGGAGCAGAGACTAGTAGAAAGGGCATCCAGAGACTGCCCCACCTGGGAATCCATACCATATACAATCACCAAACCCAGACACTATTGTGGATACCAACAAGTGCTTGTTGACAGAAGCCTGATATAGCTGTCTTCTGAGAGGTTCTACCAGTGCCTGACAAATACAGAGGTGGATGCTCTTAGTCATCCATTGGACTAAGGACAGGGTCCCCAATGGAGGAGCTAGAGAAAGAACCCAAAGAGCTAAAGGGGTTTGCAGCCCAATAGGAGGAACAACAATATGAACCAACCAGTACCCCCAGAGCTCGCAGGGACTAAACCACCAACCAAAGAGTACACGTGGAGGCACTCATGGCTCCAGCTGCATATATAGCAGAGGATGACCTCTTTGGTCATGAATGGGCAGAGAGGCCCTTGGTCCTGTGAAGGGGAATACCAGGGCCAGGAAGCAGGAATAGGTGAGTTGGTGAGCAGGGGGAATGAGAAGGGGATAGGTGGTTTTTGGAGTGGAAACCAGGAAGGTGGATAACATTTGAAATGTAAATAAAGAAAATATCTAATTAACAAAAAAGAGAAAACAAGGGTGAGAAGAGAAGAGCAAAAGGAAACAGGAGGTAGGGATGAATGTGTATATATGGAGTACAATATGATATCTTGATTGACATATAAGTTATGGGAAGAGTTAATCAAGATAATGAACATACTAATAGCATCACTCACTTGTTTTCTCTTTGTTTATTTGAGATAGTATCTGTGTAGCCCAGAATTAGGTGACCTTACAAGCAGAAAGTGGGTCTTCAGGAGCATGAATCATAACTTTGGGTACATCTCACCTATAGATAACATGGGCCACATCCCTCATTAGTCAGAGAGGATCATGGGACAGTCCCTATGTAGCCTCCCTCTCAATCTTTTTGTTCATAGAGTCAAAAATGCTCACTACAAGACTGTTACAGATATTGCATAAAGCCTGGAGAAAATGACTCCTCCATGACCTTCAGGAGTCTGTTGCACCCGTCCCCATCTTCCTTGCCCTGTGAGATTCTTCATCTCTGGAAATGTTGTGTCACTAACCTTTGAAACAGTAGAATGACAATTCTGCATTTTAGGCTACCTTAGCAACCACTTTGTACTGCTGAATAGCTCAGATCATGATTCAGAAATATGAGCTCAATCAAAGCCTTGCTGATTAAATTCTGTATAATATTTTATTAATCACAGGCTGGACTCTACCTCAGATAGCCACTGTGCAGTTTCCTAGGGTTGAAATCCATGAGCAGGCAGGGAATCATTTGCTCAGAGCCACTTGGATAGAAATTATAATCTGGGAAGGGAGCTGAATGTCTTAGGTTTTGCTGTGTAATGAACCACCACGGAATAGTGGCTTCAAAGAACTTTTTCATTACTTTTCATTTTTTAAGGTTCAGTTGGGTGTTTCTGATGATCTAGGCAAGGCTTAGCTGAAGTCCTTTGGGCTTGCTCCAACATCCAGGACAAAATGAAGAGAATGATCAAATCTGCCTGATCCCGAATGGCCTCTAGTTGTTGACTGACTATTGACTGCAGTGGTAGCAATGACTGGACTTTTACAGCTCCAGACAAAAGATCACAATAAGTATAAAGAGCATTTTGTGACCAGCAGAACATGTGTTCAGATACTTGAGGTCCATGTCTGATGTTTGTGTAAAGGATGGAGAAGTATATGCTACTCATTGTTAGACTAAGAACAAAGATATGAGGACATTTTTGTTATATACTCCACAAACCTGTGTGTTTGGAATCTAAACCAACAGTCTTATAGGGAAGGCACTCATTTTTCTTGTTACTTTAAGGATGAAAAACTGAAGTTCAAAGATGCAGGGAAGCTAGCTGGTTTTCTTGACTATTGAGTAACTGAAGAATGGTGTCAATCCAGACAAGTATGACTCCAAAGCTTTATGCCATGCCTGGTTGGTAGACTCAGATCTCACAGTGTATGAATGAGATGTAGAATTTGAGGGCAGAAGGTCCATCAGGGCTGCTCTGCTCCATGAGGTGGCAGATATAAATGCCATAGGCCACTATGACTTGTAAAAACACTTTGGCACCAACACAGACTTCCAAGTTGATGGGATTTTGCCAAGTCAGGGGCAAACAAAACAAAACAAACAACAACTACAACAACTACAACAAACCCAAAAAACAAAGAAAAACAAACAAAAAACCCTAATACAAAACAAAAATTAAAAACAAACAAAAAACAAAGTAAAAGAGAAAAGTGCAACCAAAGAAACAATTATGATTATACCAGAACAGGGAAATCTGAGACATAAAAAATCACAATTTGGTAAGGAAAGGTGACACTTTAAATTGAATAGACCCAGTGTTGTAAAAACCCTGCTACTTTGTCCTTAAGTTCCCTTATTTTGGTTTTGGTCAATGATAGGTTTACACTGGATTGAGGATAGGAGTGTTGGATCCGCCAGTCTCGATGCTCCTGACTGACTGGTGTGTTACTCCTCGATTCTCATTCTTAACTCATGGACTGTCACTCATTGTCTCCATTTTCTCTGCACAGAATGCTCACTGTTATTGAAAATAATTTATTCTCTTTTTGGAGAGTGGTCCAAGAGTATGCTTTAGTATATAAATCCCAAGTCCTCTCAGTGGCTGCACGTTAGCTGAAGCCTTTCCTTTGGTACTCAACTAGAAAAGGTGAGCACACTATGGAGTTTAGAAAGAGCCATATAAAACTTTCTGACATTCATGGTATGTATTCACTTATAAGTGGACAATAGCCATAAAGTACAGGATAATCT
This sequence comes from Hylomyscus alleni, assembly GCA_019843855.1. Classification (NCBI taxonomy): domain Eukaryota; kingdom Metazoa; phylum Chordata; class Mammalia; order Rodentia; family Muridae; genus Hylomyscus; species Hylomyscus alleni. Next base: position 19,218 of record JADRCC010574033.1, on the reverse strand, counting down.
CGCTACAATCTACAAACCCAAAGAAGTGAAGTAACAAGGAGGATACTTGAAAGAGAGGATGATTGAATCTCACTCAGAGGGCAAATAAAATAGATAGAAATTGGAGGTTGATGGAGGGAGGAAACTGGGTGGGAGAGAGGGTTAAGGAGGGGAAAGGAGATGAGGATCAGGTGTTGGGAGAGACCTGTGGAAGAGAATGGAAGTGAGAATGGAAATTGGTGGGGGTATCTCTGGGACTATCTGGAGACATGGGGCTGGGTAGGCTCCTGGGAGTCTATAGGTGGTGAACCTAGCTGAGACTTCTAACAGCTGGAGATATGCAGACTGAAGTGTCTATCTCCTGTAGACATATAGGACTTCCAGTGGAGGGAGGATAACATCAACCCACCCACAAAAACTTCAACCCAAACTTGTACTGCCTTTAAGACATGCAGAAATAAAAATGGAACAGAGACTGAGGTAATAACAAACCAGAGACTGGTCCAACTTGGGAACCATCACATGTGAGAGAGAGAGCCAACTGACACTAATGGTGTTCTGCTATGCTTGCATAACTGTCTCCCGAGAGGCTTCATCCAGCAGCAGATGGAAAGAGATACAGAGACTCACAGTGAAACACCAGGTAGGGTTTGGGAAGTCTTATGGAAGAGTGGAAGATAGCATTGATCAAGCTGGAGGTCAAAGACACTACAAGACTATCTATAGAGTCAACTGACCTTGGCCCATGGGGGCTCACAGAAACTGAACCACCTACCAAAGAACATGCAGGGACTAGACCTAGGCCTCTTACACATTTGTAGCATGTGTGAAGCTTGGTTTGCATGTGGGTTCCCTAACAATTAGAGTGAGGGCTGTCTCTGTTGCCTGTCATTGGATCCCCATTCCCCTAGCCGGACTGCCTTGTTAGGCATCATTAGAAGAGGATGCTCTTCGTCCTGCTTTGGCTTGATGTCCCTGGGTGGTGTGGTACACAAGGGGAGCTTCCCTTCTTTGAGGAGAAAGGGAGAGGATAATGGGGGATGGGAAGGGATTTGTAAGGATGAGATTGGGAGTAGAGGAAGGGGACTGCAATCAGGATGTAAGAGAATAAATAAATTAATGAAAAAAGAAAAGAAAAGAAAGAAGAGCCACATAAAACTTTCTGACCTCTCATCAGTTTTAGTTGCTCTTGTCTACATTCCTATACTATTGAGTCTGAGCATCACCTGTGCTTGATCTTCTGTCTGCCCCCCTCAAGTTTGACTCTGTCAACTTGTATGCAAATGTAGAAATCAGTTGTGTCTAACTAGGCTGGTTCTCTGAGATAGATGAGGGTGTTTTCTACCTTTTTCTACATATGATTCTTCTATTAATGAGATCAGTTTTTATAAGGCATATTATCAAATTGTTGACTCAGTTCTCAGGTTTAAGTTTCAATTTCTGTATAGATAAAAGGTGAACATCCTAGAACTGTTTTAATAGTTCAATAGGCACTTACCAAAATCTGATACAGCTTCAGTGGCATTTAAATGATATCCATGAGAGACCAGGTCTATGGCAAACACCATGAATATAAAGAAGAGAAGATTTTATGGTTAGATAGAATACAAGGAGTTGTTTCAATTTCTTTGTATTTGCTAAGATTTTTTGGTGTGTTCTAACATGTGGTTTATTTTAGATAAGCCGCTAAGAAGAGCATATATCTTATAGTTCCTGGGGGAACTATTCTAACTATCTGTTAGATCTATGATCTTATTTTTATTTTTGTCTAGATAACCTGTGCAGTGGTGGAGGTGAAGTATTAAAATTACCTTCTGTTATTGTGTTGAACTTATTGTATAGCTTAATACCCCCTGGGATGCATTTCATGAAACAGGGAGCACCTGAGCTTGATGGATACATTTAGAATTGTAATACCCTCTTGATGGATTGCTCCCTTGATCAGAATATAAAGGTCTTTGTATGTTCTGATTTGGCTTTGCTTAAAGACTATTTTGTTTTGTATTAAGAAAGTGACACCCACTTGTTTCTTTGGCTTGGAATATTTTTTTCCACCCTTTTACTTTAAGGGTGATGTCTATCCAAAAAGGTAATGGGTCTTCATGTTAAAACTTTTAAATATATTTTTCCTTCCAGCCCACTTAGTTCCCAAAACAATTTGGCTCATTCCCTGACTACTTTGTAACTTATTTAACCCATTTAAAGTATTCTATGTCAACCATTTGGTTAGTTACCTCTTTAGTTCTGGCCTGCTTATTTCCCCATGTCTCCTCAGTATCTCCTTCAGCTTCTCCCTGAGTTCATCCACCTGCTGGTTTATGCCTGTCTCCTGGTGGCTCTCTCCCAGGCTTACTCTTGAGTCTTTCTTTTATCTTCTCACTATTTCCCAGGATCCTCTCTCTTCCTGTCAGTGTCTCACATCCTACTTCCTGCTGACCTCATTGGCCCTTGATTTTTCATTGACAGGTGGTGCTTATAAGAGATTCTCTCTCTACATCCCCTTTTTAGCCCAATAAAAGGCTTTCTCTTACATCAATAAATTATATACAATATCAACAATTTTGAAAAACATCAGGTAAGAATTAAATTTACAATGCCTAGTCTATTTGTATTTGGCAACTTTGGAGAAAATATTATCTACCCTATCTTGAGGAATTAGAGCTCTGTATTGAAATCATTTCTATCATAACTTGTATTAATTGTGAGATTAGCTAGTCTTCAGCCCATTATAGATCTGTCAAGGAATAAATATTACTTGAATGTGCAGGAAGTCCAGAGCAAATAGGCTCCACAACTATTGAAACGACAGGGGTTTTTGGCTACCTGGACAGTCATCCAGAAATTCTCTGTAACAATGGAGCATCCATATTCAGCCTTCTGGCACAGTATATGGCAGACTTTTTATGTGAAGCAGGAATTCTGAAAGACTTGCCTACCTTGCCATTTCAAGACGCAGCAGTTGACTTGTTGACTTCCCTGCATCTTGTTTGTCTAGTTTGGACATTGGACAGTATTCTGTCTGCAGTTCAAGCAAGGGCATTTTCTTGCCCAGAGGCTAGCCTGGCACATTTGAAGAAAACTCCATATGGAGGCTCAGCATATTCATTGAAATGGAATGAGGGTGCTGCCAGGAGCCGACCTATCTCCTTATCAAAAAAGATCTTTTAATAATAAAACAACTTTAAATGTCATATTCTGTAGATTGTTGAAGACTATCTATCTATCTATCTATCTATCTATCTATCTATCTATCTATCTATCTATCTACCTATTTTATATCATATATCTAAATTGTTTGTTTCTAGCTTTTTGCTATCTGTTCAATTTTGAAAAAATGTTTCTGTAATAAACTAGACTAATATCTAAAATGACCATAAGTTTGATTGATTACTAACTTACATTTTTTTCTTATCTTAGTTTGTAGTAGCAGAATTCAAATGGACTGGAATTTAATATTGCATTTTAAAGAATTACATAGGGTATAATATCTTAAGGATACATGATGCATATGTATATTGTAACCACTATAACCAAATATAACCTTAATTTTATATCAATATCTAAAATTCTATATCAACATAGCATTTTTGGCTTGTTAATAGTTTTTGGTGTTAGGGATAATTGAATGCACTATTTTTTATTATAACTATATTATTCCTATTTCCCCCTGATTTTCTTTTTATCTCTCCTCCCCCTTTTCCCTAATACTAGATAGAAGAGAAAGAATGCTAGAGGAAAGAAAAAGAGAGAAATCCCTGAGCCTCAACTTTTTATTTTGTTTGCTACATGATACAAGACCATTGCAATTTGTTACTACCCCCATTAAACATGACAAACATTCACCATCCATAGAATGACTAAAACCATTCACCCCAACTCTTGGGAATGGAGCATAGTTCTCTTAAAATTGCTTCCTGCTGATTCATGGTGTTTTTTTCTTTGGGGGGGGGCAGGAAAATTGGGATTTTGATCAGTCTTAAGAAAGCTACCTGTAACACTTGTTGTCCAGTCTCTGCATGCTGAGAAAGTTCAGAATTAAGTGAAGTCCTGACTGGATTAGTCTATGAGGCTGGACAAATTGAGGTCATCTAAAGTCAGCAACTTTCTTTGCAGTTGTCATGGAAGCAAGTTCTGATGAAAGAGCTAATAAGGCACTCTGAGGTAGGATCAGGCAGGATGCTGGAACAATATGGCTCACTGTCTCAGCAGCCCTGAGGGTGAACCTTATCAGGGCTGCCATTCTGGCTGAACTTTTTCCCTATGATCATATAAGCTTTCATAGGTAATACACATGCATGTGTATTACCTAATACATGTTCCTAATAGTAAGAAGATAGACTATGATTTTCCACCTAATCATAAAGCTGTCTGTTTTGAATAGGAAACTAAGATAGTGAATATTCTAAGTTATTTTTGAAAGATGTGTTGTATTAATTTCTGTCATTTAGTTGATTTTTTAGTGTTTGTATTCATTGATTAACACATGTCTTGCCATCACTTACTTTTTTCTGGTAGGTTGAATATACTTATCCTCCAGGAGACAGAAGAGTTAATTTTAAAATTCATACAGAACCCCTAGATAACTAAGGACTCCTATGCAAAAGCAACTAAGCTGGTAGCATCAGTATACCTGATATCAAGTTGTACTTCAGAGTCTCTGTGATAAAAACAGCACAGCACTGGCCCAAAAGCACACTGTAGATCAGTGGAATAGAACCTCAGACTCATAAATAAGTCTACAAAATTACAGACACCTAATTTTTTGACAAAGAATGCCAAAAATACACTTTAAATAAAAGACAGCATCTTCAATACATTGGACTAGGAAAACTGGGTGTGTACAAACAGAAGAATGAAACTATATTTGTCTTTCCCAGCCTGCATAAAAATCAATATCTGCATGAGACTTAAATCTTGAAATGGTAAGAAGCAAAAGTAATGAGAGGAACAAGATTTAGGAATAGATAGGGCATTCTTGTTGTCTTTGAAATAAGGCAAATAATTGAAAAAAGGGAAACTTTCAAGACTTTTAAAATTTTGTGCATAAAGAAAAAGGACAATCAAAGTGAAGAATAAGTCTACAGAGTGGAAGGAAACCTTTGCTCATCCTACACCAGACCGAGGATTAATATCTAGAACAAAAGACCACAAAACCAACCAAACAAAACATCAAGAAAGCAAATGACTCATAAAAACGGGCTATGTAACTGACCAGAAAGTTCTCAAAAGAAAAAGTACACAGGCCTAAGAACCACTTAAAAAAGCATTCAACAGTCATAGCTACCAGGAAAACACAGGTTAAACCTGCTTTGGGATACTTTGACAGACAATCATTATCAATAAAAATAATGACAGAAAAAATTGGCTTCTGTATGTGAACCAGCGTCTCTAGATGATTCTTTGGGTTTAAGAGACCCCTAAATCCAACCAACCAAAGGGATAAGAATCAGTTTGCCTCTGATGCTTATATCAGAATTTCCCCTTCTTTTTCTGTAAATGGCTTGCCTGATACATCCACCAGCATATTTCAACATGTGTTATTCTATGACTATCTCTGTTCTGTTACTTGTTTTCTCATTGAAAGATGGGAACATTTGGAAACTTACATCTGCTCTCGAGTCACTCATATGCAGCTCTAGAATAAACCATCTCTGTTCTTCCTCTGAGGTAAGGGTGGTTCCTTTTGCCACAGTCCAGAGTGGAGGAGACATAAGAGAAGGTAATATAAGTGAGAATTTGGAAATTAGAAACTGTCAAAGATTAATGAAAAACTTAAAAAATAGTTTATACTCTCAAGTAAGTCAAAGTCCAGAAAATAAATGAATTATGCAGAAATAATAGAACAGCAGCGATGTGTGTATGTGTGAGAGAGTGTGTGTATGCATGTGTGTGTGTAGTGTGTAAGCAAGAAAGAAACAGAAATATATATTATGCACATGTGTGTTTAGTTATTTTGAAATCTTTAAAAATGTCTTATGTCCGATCTCAGCCTCCATTACCTCCTCTCAACTCTCTTCTATTCCTTGTGTTTTGGAGGTAATGAATGCTAAAGTAGCTTTGGTGCATCCTGGTATGGCTCTATAAGGCCATATCACTTGAGCTGAGATGTGTAAGATGAAGGTTGTGTATGATTTGCCAGTTGGACCCATTTTACTCCCTTTAAGGTGGTAAAGTATAGGAAATCTGAATTACAGTTTGCCCTCTCGAGCTCTTAGAGCTTAATCCTCCTAATTCAACTTGTGTTTTAAGAGCAGTATTATGCCCTTCTCAATGCTGTGAGAGGATCATTTGAGATAATATGCTGTAAAACCCTGGGCTTAATTATTTATGTATGTGCTAGTTATTCCAAATGACTCAGTGATCAACTATGCCCTGTCAATCCAGGGCCCCTTAACCTCCATTACCTGCTATGCAGCAGCTGGAAAGAGTGTGTCCAGAATACATTGTTTACTTGTGAGAGTTTGGTAAAATGGCTTTGCAAAAACTCTTGGCCAAGCCAAGAGCTGCCAAGCTGCCATGCTTAAATGTGCTGATACTCATTGGAGCATCTTCTGAGGAAATCAGGTTCATGATTCTGTTCTGGAACATCACTGGAAAACCCAATGTTCAAAACCACACTTCAAGTGAACATAACTAAAAATAAAAATAAAATAAAGGCAAACCACAAAGCAAGAATAGTGAGGAAAGGATGGCTGGATATAGATGCTTTACTCCTGTGCTTCATGAGCTTCCTCCCTGCCATTTGCGAGCATACCCGTGCTATCTTCTTACATAACCTTGAAATGGCTATCAGCTTCAGCAATCGGTGATGTACTGCAGTAGGACCTACTATGCTAGTTTTAGTCATTGACACAATATATCCTTTAAAACATTTCTAATTAATTATTTTATTTTTTAACATTATAAATGCCTGGTCTCCCCTCTCACAGATTTTCACTCCATTCCTCCTCCCATTTACCTCAGAGAGGGTGCTTCCCCACTATACCCATTCTCTGGGGCATCAAGTCTCCACAGAATTAGATACATTCTCCCACTGAGACCAGGCAGGACATTCTTCTGCTACATATGTGCTGGGGAGGCATTTTTATACCTTCATTACCAGTCTTGATGTAAGGTCACCAATGCATTCTGTTCCCCCATTATTTCACTGCCTTAAAACTGAAATATTTCCATAAGTTTTACTTGCTTATTTATGATAACTGACATGAAAGGTAACTCAGAATCAACCACTAAAGTTGTACCTACCTGAGAGCTGGTTGATCTTTGTTTCTCATAGGTGATTTCAGCTTCTGTATCACAAGTTAGAGCTGCATGCCAGCAATGCTGTGACCTTCCCACAACACTGAATTGTCCATCTTGTTTGCACTGGTGATGGGGGCATCAGTCTCTCAGTTGTGCTAATATCTGATTTCTCACTCCTTTTGCTACTTAGGAAAATATAAGGAGATATTTTTAAGACCATGAGAAAGTCCATTCTACTTACCAAAATGTTCCTACTGTTCTTAGCATCTAGTGGTGAAATTTTTTTGCATGAACTAATCTCATAGTGATAATTGTGACAACTGCAAGTGACTATTTGTCCAAATTTAGAATTCCTTCCAGATCTTACCATTTTACTCTCAACAAACAAGATTGTCTGTCTATCTATCTATCTATTGATCTATCGATCTATCTATCTGTCTATCTATCTATCTATCTATCTATCTATCTATCTATCTATCTATCTGTC
>JADRCC010574033.1:0-11410 GCA_019843855.1 Hylomyscus alleni | reverse complement strand
CTGCTACATATGTGCTGGGGAGGCATTTTTATACCTTCATTACCAGTTTTGATGTAAGGTCACCAGTGCATTCTGTTCCCCCATTATTTCACTGCCTTAAAACTGAAATATTTCCATAAGTTTTACTTGCTTATTTATGATAACTGACATGAAAGGTAACTCAGAATCAACCACTAAAGTTGTACCTACCTGCGAGCTGGTTGATCTTTGTTTCTCATAGGTGATTTCAGCTTCTGTATCACAAGTTAGAGCTGCATGCCAGCGATGCTGTGACCTTCCCACAACACTGAATTGTCCATCTTGTTTGCACTGGTGATGGGGGCATCAGTCTCTCAGTTGTGTTAATATCTGATTTCTCACTCATTTTGCTACTTAGGAAAATATAAGGAGATATTTTTAAGACCATGAGAATGTCCATTCTACTTACCAAAATGTTCCTACTGTTCTCAGCATCTAGTGGTGAAATTTTTTTGCATGAACTAATCTCATAGTGATCATTGTGACAACTGCAAGTGACTATTTGTCCAAATTTAGAATTCTTTCCAGATCTTACCATTTTACTCTCAACAAACAAGATTGTCTGTCTATCTATCTATCTATCTATCTATCTATCTATCTATCTATCTATCTATCTATCTATCTATCCATTTGTCCTTCATCTTATGTTTATCTGATCTGTCATCTGTTATCACAATAGACTCATGGATTTCTGTTTTCAAATGTTCTTAAATTCCTCACTGTTTTTTAATTAATTGTACAATCACCTGCATGCTTGGACAGTGGAAGAGTCTTCAAGTTGGTCCCACATGGTGCCTCATCATTTTGTTCAGCATCATCTTAATTTTTGGCATAGCATGGTTTTCTAGGTTCAAACTATACATACTTCACTCTTGCTCTGAAATCAGTCACATATTTTTCTGGTTCTCTTCAGAAAGGAATGGCACTAGAAACCAATATGGGACATAAACCATGTTACAGGATCACCTTTGCTCCTGAGACTTATGTATTAAAATCCAAACTCCATATCAATAACTTTTATTTCTAACCCAACACCATAGGATATAATTCTTCTGTTATATACTTAGACATAATTTTCCCACAGTGAAGATCCCAACCCCCAACAACATTGCAACACTTGCTCCATCACCTTAACGTACCTAAAATAGTTTTATGATTGTTTTACCCAAGAAAAAAGTAAACTAAAAAGAGGTCAGAATTTATTGTTTTTGTCTACTCTGCCTAAAATGGAGCATATACCAGTTCTATATTGATACATCTGTATCACATATTGTCTATATGTCCATGTGGTAAAATTCAGTGTTGATTTTACTGAATCACTTTAAAAATTTTCTCCCTTTACTGAGATTATGAAAGTCACTTTGACCATATTTGTGTGACAATCATATTTAACATCAAACTTTCTCCTCTGGGTTACATTTCCTTTTTTAAAATAATTCAAATATAAACAGATATCAACAGATATCACCATGGCTTCCCAGTAGGTTTCCGTGCTTTCCCCTTCTTTCCTCGCCTCTGATAGAGCGCCAGCTTAGTTCGTCTTGCCTTTTCTTTTCTTCTTTCTTCTTCTTAACACTGGGTAATAAAGTTAAGAGGGACTTGCATGTCTTCCTACTCCTTGTTTTATAAAAAGGTTGCAATTTATATTTTCTATGTGGCATATTGCACTTGCCACATAACACAGTATCTCTGTAAAACACTGTATTGCTATATAGATTCCATCATTATCGTTCAGAGCAACACCATACTCTAAAATGCATATTTGCCATCGTTTACTCAATCAACTTCCTTGCTTTGAACATATAGTTTCCAATGTTTTACATGAAAAAATGTTACCATTCTAAATATATTAATGGATATAGTTTCACAGCAGTAGAGGTATATATATTCAGTGTAAACTCTCAGGAGTGATATTGCTGGATCGAAATATATATAAACATGCTTTAAATATTTTGTTACAGTATTCTCCACAGGGTTTCTGACTGATGTTCTTTTATTTCATTAATTTTTTGTCACCAGTAAGAGATTGTCTGGGAAAGCTAACATTTTGGCTTTATTTGTATGTGGTGATAAATGAGAAGGGATTCAAGACACAATGTGACACAATGCTAGGCATAGAAGTGGATAGAAGGAAAACCGCCCAACAAAAATTAATTAATGACAAGCTTTTCACACACTCTGCCATCAGCCAAACACGGACTGGCAGTGTTTTTCAAGGTCAGCATCTCTTAGTAGGCTTCTTAATAAGACACACAGTGCATAGTTACTAGATAATCATTGTTTAAATGAGTGAAAACCATGACATTGCGCTCGGAGTAAACGAGCTTGCTGGTAAGTTGTTTTAGAGGGACAAACCTCACCTCTTTTCTTCCCTTTCCTCCTGGACAAATACTTCCCTGTGCAGCTGCTCCTGGGTACTGAGCAGTTTGAAGTTTCTAAAGAAGAAAACATGTAAACAGTCATTGCAGGAGATGGGCTACACAGAGGCCTATTGTCTACAGAGACACTGAGAGCTCTGTGGCCAGCAGGGAGTGTCCTTATGTCTGCCTGGTGTCTTTAGCCTGAGCACAGCTTTTCCTCTCTGGAATGTAATATTCTACCACGCCCTCAGAGTGGCAATTGTGTAGTAACAGGGTCAGGGGCAAGGCGGCACAGATGGGGAAATGATCTCAAATAGGCAACCCAATAAGTCAGAAGCAGTGTGAGAGGAATGGTCAGAACCCAGGCTCTGAATGGGTGCTTTGTGCAGCTCCTGGGGTGGTGGCTGAGAGGCACCTTCCTCCTGCAGTTCACCTGCAAGTGAGGAACAAAGCAGCCTTTGAGGTTCTGGGACCTGGCAAATGCTGTGCAGGTGACTGGCCTGCTTCACTACCCAGAATGCCTTGATCATTTTTGTCTGGTATTTCTTATGAATTACCACTAGGGCTCGTCTTGTTCTGGAAGTGTGAGCTGAGGGTGAAAAGAGCAGAATCAACCATGAAGAGTTGGTATGCTCTGTTTTGGGGGCCCAATGGATTACTCTTCGGACCTTTTCCAGAGTCACAAGGGAACAAGCACAAGGAAAATGTATGTTTCTACTGACATGGCTTGATCAATACTGACATATTCTGTCCATCCCATGAACTGATATAATTTGTTTTCTTAGGTCTTCAAGGATGTACTTCACTTGGTAAAGTGTTTAAGGCACAAGCATGAGAACGTGAACTGGGATTCCAACAATCCTGCAAAAGCTTTTTAGCCAGGCATTGAGGGAAAACACCTGTAAACCCAACACAGGGAAAATGGAGACAGGGAGACCCTTGGCTCCTATCAGCCAGTGAATCTAGTCAATTGTTGGGCTGCAGTTTCAGTGAGAGAACTCATTGAAAAAATAAGCAAGAAGACATCTGATGTTGATCTTTCACTTTTACATGGACAGCAGTACTACATGTGCAATATTCATGTAACACACACACATCACACACGCACGCACACACACGCACACACATGCGCACACACACACATCACACACACACATCACACACGCGAACACACACATCACATCACACACACACACGTGCACACACACACATACACACACATCACACACGCGCACACACACACACATCACACACACGTGCACACACACGCACACATATACACACACACATCACACACACACCACACACACATCACACACACACCCCACACACATCACACACACAGGCACACACATCACACACACACCACACACATCACACACACATGTACACACACGCACACACACACATCACACACATCACACACACACCACACACACATCACACACACACGTACACACACATCACACACATGCGCACACACACGCGCACACACATCACACACACACGCATACACACACATACACGTGCACACACACGTGTGCACACACACACATACACACACACACATATTTTCCCTTTAATGGTTTTAGGAAGTGCATAGGACAGTATTTCCATATGAAAAATGGGGTCATGATGAGATGAAGAAGGTTTATAATGCACGGCCTTTCCATTCCCAGTTCAAAGTGAGTGTCATCTTGCCCTCTACTATCCACAATATTATGAGGACTAGCGTGATGATGAGGGCAAAATAACATAACATTATTTGGGGACACTTGACAGGGCAAACAGTTTTTCCTTTTATTTTATCACAACAAAGAAGAAGATACTCCTATTTTGAGTTAAAGTTGCTTGTTTAAGAATTTGTGATAATTTTTATGTGTCAGGTTTGAAAATGGAGATTGCCACTCACCTGGAGAGATACACACAATTCTACTTAAGTGCATAGGCTGGGGGAGAGGAGAGTCATTTACTTCAGAGAAATATATAGGGTCTATGTGAAGAGAAGGGCTTCTTTTTACATTGGATAATGAAGGGCTGTATGTGCTGTCCATGTGTTCATGGCTGGCAGAGACCCATGCCTGGGGTCTACAAGGTATAAATTATTGGAAGCTTGTTTGAGAGGATTATGGATTGCTTTTGTTCATACTAGGACATGTAGAGCAGCCATAGGCTCTGAGCTGTGTTCATGTTGAATTGATGCTGCCAAGAGAGTACTGCTGAGCTTCTTGGTGTGCCATCTACTGATGGTGTGAGACCAGTTTGTCCACTAACCTCAGATACAGAACAGACATATATAAGGATAGTGATATACCATGGGTAAATCTCCTGAGTTTGGAGATTTATCCATGTACTGCTAAAGTTGTTTTTGAATGTTTAAGGAGAAATCAAATATTCTTTGAGAGGAACTAAAGTTGAATACCATCTGCTCTTAAGTAATGGAGAATGAGGAACTATAACCAAATTTAATGCATTTAAAGATAATGAAGCAAGCACCCATTCATTCACTCATTCAACAATACTTATTGCATTGTTTCCATGAGTTAGTGTGATCTAAAAGAATGTTATTAAATTCTTCTCTGGACATCTTAAAATTTGATTAAAATAGTTCTTTGGTGTTTGGATTTTTGTGATGATTCCTTTTCTTCAACATGCTTCCTCCTCATAGATCATTACTGTGGTGTGTGTGTGCGTGTGCGTGTGCGTGCATGTGTGTGTGTGTGTGTGTGTGTGTGCACGTATAAACCACCTCTTTTTTAAAAAATATGCCTTAAGTCTACTCTGTTTTGTAGACCTTTATTCAATCTGTACATAATTAAGGTGAAGCCAGGTATGATTTCAGCACAAACCATGTCTGCCTGAAGGTCTAGGCATGTTTTACATATTGAACATTTCAGATTTAGGCTTGATGGAATTTGGTTTGGAGGGAATATCGAGGATCGTTATTTGAATGAAATCTCGATGTTTATTATTGTAGGCTCTAGGGATGGTCCTAAGGGAAAAACATGTGCTCTAGTTTACCATTTTGATTTGCCTTCACTCTGGCCTTATATATTTTTGAAGGGTACCTCTTAGAGAGTAGAGTTGCTTTGTAAAGTTTGTAAACTTTGAGGTGAAATTATTGCATTTTGTACACACCATATTCTGAAGCATTTACCAGAATGGAATAGAGATGATCGTTTCAGTTTTCACTTTTACCACTTTTAAAAATCTTTGGCACATTGAAGCCTCTGCTTCATTGAATATATAAGACTTGGTGGAGGAGAGAAAGGTCAAAAAGCCATGGTGATGTAGAAATAAAAGTCAAGGTGGCCTCCATGTGGTTCTGATGTACATCAAGATTCCCCTGAATTTATTTACACATTGCAGTAGAAAGACTCCCATTTGAAAGAGACAAATTACTCAATCTTTAGCTTCAGCAATGAATGTTATTTTGAAGAGATTGTGAGAGTTTCCAATCCTGGAACCTCTGTTGACTGACTGACTGTCTCAAATAGTTATTAATTATTGATAATAACCTATGATGTTTTCTGACAACCAATTATGTATAATTTAATTTACATATAACTTAATATATCAACAAAAATGTAAATTTGTTCAAAACAACAATTAGAAATTGTTCAGAACAAGAAACTCCACTTTACTCCATTTTTCACATTTTTTTCATTTTTCACATTTTTAATACTTTAAAAATCCAGTTTTTTTCCTTAATTTCTTTTTGAAACAGAGCTGTACTCTGTAGCTTTGACTGGCCTTGAACTCACTAGTAGACTAGGCTTGCCTCAAACTCATAGAGATCTTCCTGCCTTTGGCATCCCACCTCCAGCCTCAAAGGCTGGGATTTAAGCATGCATTACCACACTTGGCTTCTTTTTACTTTTGATGGAATAATGTTGCTTGGTTTCTATCTGATCTTGGGTCTCCCAAATTGCAAGGGTCTTCTGTATCCAGATCAAAACCATTTTGACCATGAAGCCTGGAGCAGGACTTGATTAGGTGTCTTGGAAGCATAGTGAGCATAATGGTGACATGCTCAGGATCAAAGGCCTTCAGGAGTGACCTGTTTAAGAACAGGCTTTTAGCCAAAGATATCAGGAATTGCTTAGAGAAGAAACCTTGAGGATGGATGAAGTGCCACCATACTTTTGAAAATCCAAGATAATGTGATCCAGAAGCTAATCTATAGGAAGAGAATGATGTAGTCTAGGCAGGTAGGGCAGGGATGAAAGATTCTCTCTCCTCTCTCTCTCTCTCTCTCTCTCTCTCTCTCTCTCACACACACACACACACACACACAACTTGTAATGAAGATAATATTGTGTTCTGGAGACTGGTAGAATCTTGACTGGAGAGAGTAAGTTTGACATAAGGAGATTGCTAATTGACTTATTGTTCCTTTAATTTCTAGTTTTATTCTCACCACAGGTTATGATCAACCCAGAAGCAACTTCTATGCTTCCCTCAGGACTTTCATCATGGGCTGACTGTCTGAGAACAAACTTGAACTTAGCTTTTAGCTTGAGATCTCTATGATAACCTTTACCAATAGGAATTTATTGATTCATCTTTCATTTCAATGAGTTTCCTTGATAAACTTCAGTTCCAAGAACCACTTCTGGCTGCATTAGAGATTTCCAGATGATGTAGCTATTCCTAGAGGGTGGTTATAAAGGAAGCAACAAATGAAAAGTAATCCTCTTAGTTGGATTTCAAACTTTTATGTTTCTCTCACATTTTTCCCTTTTATCCCCAAATTATTTTAGAGATACTTTGTTTACTTGAAACTTTTCTTTTATCTGTACTTTTTAAACTGTGCATTGATTAGCTTTCCACTACATGTAATACACACAGAGAGAGACACACACACACCTTATCGTCAAGTTCTTGATCCTTTCTCATCAGAAAAAAGACAACATAAAGAACAAGACAAAGACTTTAAAGGAGTAAGTCATGTAGTTAGAAAAATACAAGTAGAAATCCTGCGATTTCGAGGAGGACTGAGAATCACTAGCTTTATATGATGAAGACCAACTGACCATTGTATTGCTACACATACTTTTAAGATCCAGCTCCACTAGCCTTCAGAAAAGCCATGTGTTCATGCAATTGCTTTCTACCCTCACACAGAAATTCTACACATGCAGCAATAGATGATGTTTTAATTAGAAACAAACACAGGAAGAAACCATAAAGGGGAATCACTGTAACAAATTGGTAATTGTTGTTATGTTGTTATGTATTTAAAACACCATTAAGATCATCAAAGGATGCTTTCTCATGGTGCTTGAAGATGAAGGATGGGATGATGAACATAACACAGGACAGGGGATAAACTGTCTTGGGCAATTATACTAACATAATGAGGAGCTTCCCTGTAACTGATATCGGTGTAGTTATTATCTATTCATATGTTTTCATGGGTGACAATAATTTTAAGATAATAATATTTTAATTCTTTAATAATATTAAAGTAGGGACGTAATATAATATTGTTTTTTAAATAATGGAACTCCTTAACATTTTTAGTATCAGCCGGGTGTTGGTGGCTCATACCTTTAATCCCAGCACTTGGGAGGCAGAGGCAGGTGGATTTCTGAGTTTGAGGCCAGTCTGGTCTACAGAGTGAGCTCCAGGACAGCTAGGGTTATATAGAGAAACCCTGTCTCAAAAAAACCAAAAAAAAAAAAAAAATTTAGTATCTATACTCTTGATTATCATTATTCTGGAAGTGTCTGGAGCTAGAACATTCCAGATAAATGATGTGTTTTTCTTTTTAATATGTGCTTTGTAACAAAAACACTTAAATACTTCTCTTTTTGTACCAGAAAACATTAAACAGGGTTTTAAAGTAGACTTCAAAGTTTGTTTGACAAAACTATGATATATGTTTTTATTTTTCATATCAGAAGCATGCCAAATAGTAAATTAAATAGTGAAAGTTATGAGCACTCATCAGCTAACTTGTAGGTTCAGTGTTTAGCTATCCTGTCTCTAGCCAGAATCACATTTATAAGGAAGTGCTCAGACCTTTCCACATAGCTTTACATTCCTCGTCTACCTAAAGTCTTAGTCCCTCTGAACCAAACAGGTTTTTGGGCAAGTCATAATCAGTCCTACAGAAAACCACCCTCTGTCTCATTTTTAATCACACACAAACACAAAAATGGTTAAAATAGGAAAATGCCATTTTCCTTTACCCCAAATGGTGACTGCCACCTATTAAAATGCTAATTAAAAAAATACAAAAAAACCAAATAGAAGAGCCAAAGACAGCCAGGAAACAAGAGAACTGAAGTCTACCGAGTGATTAATCATTCGATTAGCCAGGTAAAGCTGCAGCACATTACTAATTAGCTCACTTGCAAAGCCCCTACTGAGCAGCTCTTCTCTGATTAAAAAGGTGCCCAGCCATTCAAACCCTAATGCTCAAGTTTCTTTCATAAAATGAAATGTGACTTCCATGCACAGCTCATCTCTTTAATCCAGCTGTGATTTCTCAGGCCTCTGACACTCATATCTAGGCACATAAATCAAAGAGCAGAAACCTGTCCTCATGAATGCCCTGAGTATGCAGTCTGTACTAGAATAGTCTTTATTCTAGTTGATAAAGGTGGTTGCCTGTGTTCTGGGCTTGAATCAACTACCCACTGATGGTCAAAACTGCAGTTTGATCTGTTTTGTGATAACCTGTTTTGTTGTCTGAAGGTCCAGTAAGGGACTTTGACTTCATGAGGGTAGAAATCATCATTCAATCCACTATCTTTTTGTGGTAGGAACGTAAAATATAATGTTTCCTGACATCAGTCGCAAAAATCCTCTCAACTTCATTGTGAAGTTTTCCTTTAAAATACACTTTAGGCTATATCTTTTTAGTTAATCGTTGATCCTTGGTCATTTAATGCCCTGTACACAATGGAAATATCTATCCTTTCAGTGGTGGAAATTGAGAAGATTTTTGATTGCTTAAGCAATTGAAGAGATGTACTAGCTCTTCTTCCTGTAGGTCTTTTTCTGGCCCCCCAGACTGTCATCTTTAATCCATAAAGAAAAAGAAAAAAGTGATAAATTTGGTCTCCAAAATCCCACTCCAGTCCCTTGTGTATATCATCCCAACTGTCGTACCATGAGAGCTATTATGAGAATGTCATAATTTTTCAGCTGTGCAGTGTACCAATGAGTTCAGTAGCTGATTGTGGCTTCCCCTATTGCTGTTACAGGAGCTAAGAAGCTTAGAGAAATGTTTCTTAAGTCAGGTGAAATACAGAGTTATGGTCGAAATCAATATTATAGCCTATGGTACTCCGGGTTAATTATATCATCACTGGATAATGCTTCACTAGTGTGGCTACCATATCCTGAAGGCATATACAAGCAAGAGATCACCTAACAGTGAACAAGAAGGAGAGAGGTATGGCTAAGAAATTGAAAAGCGAAGGGGCTAGGTGTTGCATACAGGAGTCTAGCACCTGTCTTTAAACCCTTGAAAGGTAGTCTAAAATGCAGTTTTGTTCTCCAGTTTTACTATACAGCTCATGGAGCATGTATAGTAAAGAGCTAGCATAGACCATGAGTGATTATAGTTTTCTACATGTCTGTTACTGTGATAGTGTTCACATGCTTCCTTGAAATTAGCTATTACTCTCAGTTTATAGTTGAGGAAGCCTAGAATTATAAAACTTGATCAAAGAGCATATGATAGATATTGAAGCTGGTGTAGCATAAAAGATTAGGCCTGGATTCAGAAGCCAGATCGTCTCCATTCTGGCCTCCTCTCTTGGGACAACTCCCTTGATGTCAATGAGGATGATATCCCACAGGAATTCTGAGCTAAGACTTGATGAGTACAGCTTTTCAGTGTGTCTTTTTCTTTATATATGAGCTAGTGAGATTGAGTGAAATGAGATGGCATCCTTAATGTGCTCCAGGGGCAGGAATGAAGCCAAAGTCTGTCTCTTGCTGACAACCTAACCACTTGATCCTTTATTTGTAAACCCACTGCAACAAACAGGATATGTGTCTATTTCTAGTTTGGCTGAGATGGAGTTCTGTGTGTCATATGTGAGTATTCTCAAGGCATGCCTTCTTCTTGGCTCCTGAGTCTGGATAATATCTGACTTCCTGTTTGCCCTTGCCATGGACTTGGTTTCTTTCCTGGATCCTCCATTTATATTGCTAAATACTCTGGGCAATAAGGACAAGTATAAGAACAAGTCTTAGTTTATCACGTGCTTTGGGGTCACTGTCAAAAGAGTGAGATGAGCATGACCTAACATGAGATGTTTAACTTCTTGGTATTTATTTATTTTTAATTGGATATTTTATTTATTTACATTTCAAATGTTATTCCCTTTCCTGGTTTCCACTCTGGAACCCCCCATCCTATTCCCCTGCTATGAGGGTGTGCCCACCCACCTGCCCTCTCCCACCTCCCCACCCTGACATTCCCTACACTGGGGCATGGAGCCTTCCCAGGGTCAAGGGCCTCTCCTTCAGTTGATGCCTGACAAGGACATCCTCTACTGTATTTGTGGCTGGAGACATGGGTCCCTCCATGTGTACTCTTTGGTTGGTAATTTTGTCCTTGGGAGCTCTGGGGGGTCTGGTTGGTTGATGTTCTTCCTATGGGGTTGCAAACCCCTTCAGGTCCTTCAGTCCTTTCTCCAACTCCTCCAGTAGGGTTCCCATGATCAGTCCAGTGGTTGGCTGTGAGCATCTGCCTCTGTATTTGTTAGGCTCTGGCAGAGCCCCTCAAACTGCTGTATCAGGCTCCTGTCAGCAAGCACTTCTTCGCATCTGCAATGGTGTTTGAGTTTGGTGTCTCTATATGGTATGGATCCCCAGGTGGGGCAGTCTCTGGATGGCCTTTCCTTCAGTCTCTGCCAAATGTGTCCTGTGAATATTTTTTGGATATTTATATTCTTTATAGATTAGCAAACAGGCCAATATAGGCATAGAACATGCCCAAGATTGGGTAGATAATTAACCAGTAGGAAATATGGTTGTTATTGATGGTGATGATGATGATGATGATG
>JADRCC010574032.1:12894-26075 GCA_019843855.1 Hylomyscus alleni | reverse complement strand
CCCCCTAGATGTGGGTTACATGTGAGCCACCAGCACCACTTCCCATTTTTTAGTAATGAACTTACTAATTCATTCCTTTTTTATCACCAAGAGGCAAGACAATATTCCAAATTATATCTCCTTTCTTATCCATAACAGGAATGAATATTCAATGAGGAATATATTTTTTCCTAGCACATGGCATGTAGTTAACGAATTTTTTCACTAGTTGGGTGGCTGAATGATGTCTTCCTTTTCAGCATCCTTATGAAGGCATCAATGTCACGATCCTGGTGCAAGTGTTAGAGTGTGTAGAAGAGATTTTGCAAATGCATTTAAGGTTCTGGAGGTGACTGATTATTCTTGGGTATCTGCTGAGCCCACCCCCTCTTAAACCTGTAGTCCTTATAGGAAGGAGATAGAAAGGCAAATGTCAAAGAAAATTATGTCATAAGAGAGTCTGAAGTCAGAATGATATGGCCAGATGAATGTGAGAAGCCTCTAGAAGCAGGGAAAAGCATATAATGGAAAGTTCTTCCCTCAAACTCTCAGAAGGAGCACACC
The DNA here is from genome assembly GCA_019843855.1 of Hylomyscus alleni. NCBI lineage: Eukaryota > Metazoa > Chordata > Mammalia > Rodentia > Muridae > Hylomyscus > Hylomyscus alleni. The sequence continues at coordinate 25,532 of JADRCC010574032.1, read as the reverse complement.
TTTGCCAACACACTGATTTTAGCCTTGTAAGACTAATGACTTCAGTTCTGACCTCAAGAATGGAACTTTACCTCATTATTGTTTTAAGCCACATCAGCAGTAAGAAGTAAACCCAGACGATTGAGTTCCACATGTCCTCTTTCCTGCAAATATCCCCTTAAACTTAGAAATCTAAAAATGACATTTCCGAAAATCTATTACAGCTATGTTCTAACTAACCATTCACATAATTTTATTTAGATCCATTTTAGAAAGCAGAGATCAGGCAAAGATGATTTGACCAAATTTCACTATAAAAACATGTTTGTCGGGACAAATTCTAGTGGCAGCTTAGTACTTCTTAGGAATCTGGAAGCAGTTGATAAGGAGGCAGGATGGATTCCCAAATCCCCAGCAACTTACTGACTTCTCACCTTCCTGAAAGAGGTGGCTGTCCTCCCAGACAATAAGTGTCCTGGGAGTTTCCCAAGAGCTCAGCCTAGACATGACCGGCCAGCACTTCCGATTTCCTATGCAGCTAACTTTGTGTCTTCAAATTCTTTCTGCTTCTGGTTTTCACTTTTTGCAGGGGCACTTAGACTGGAACTAGAACTTAGATGGACTAGGACTTAGACTTAGATTCATTCATTCAGATTCAAGCTTCGAGCCTCATGCAGTTCACACACACACACACACACACACACACACACACACACACACACACACCGGGTCCAGAGCACTTGGGTCCGGGGATGCAGAGCCTGTCCAGAAGAGGTGGCTGCTTTAGACCCAGTGTATTTCAGGTGGCCTCAGAGGTACCTCAACTGCTGAGCTGCCAGATTTATCATTTCTCTTTTGCAATGACTGTAAAAGTCTGATGCCATTTTTAAGAAATACATTCAGATCCTGTACTTCCAAAAAAAAAAAAATTCTTTCTGCTTAAAACAACTACAGTTGCCTCTTTTGCCACACCAAAACCTGGAATAATGCATCCTGAGGTCTTACACCATCCCTGGAGAGATGGAGGCTCCCTCCTAACAGAGAAGACCTTGATGTTCTCAGAGTCTTACATCCACTCGCAGACAATCCTAACACCCCCAGTGCAGCCTCAGGACCACACAACCATCCCTGCCACTACTGTATGATGTACTTCATTTGCTTTTTGTTAACAAAAGCTTCTCGAGTTTGTGTTTTAAGGTAAAACAACATGACTGTAATTTTTATGGGTCCAGACAATAGGGAATACTCACGAAAATTTAAAGACCTCGGGAGCTAGAGAAATGGCTCAATCGGTAAAATCCTTGCTGCTTAATCATGAGGGCCCGAGTTCAGTTTCCCAGCATCGACATCAAAACTCAAGAGTGGTGGTTTAGGATACTTACGGTGGTTTACAAGTACGGTTCATGTTTATGATTATCGCCCTGGGAAGGCAGCTAGATGGGTATGCCTGGCTAGTTGGCTTAGCCAAATGAATGAACTTTGGATTAAAAAAGAGATCCTGTCTCAAAAAAGTTAAAGATGTAGAACCATCATAGAGGATACCCACCATCCCCTCTGGCCTCCGCAAACAGATATGCTGGTACATATGTCCATAGAGCACATGTATACACAAAAAATAGTTAAGGACATTGTATGAAATAATGCCCCTTGGTCTTGTAAAAGTAAGTTTGAAGACCCACAGTGAAAAAAAATAACATGTGAATGTCATGCTCCAAGAACAGAGGATGTTTGTTATTCTTCTCCCTTGGAAAGTTCAGCCCAGGCTCTAGAATTCTATTTACATAGATTTGGACCTACAATTATTCTGAAGGACAGTCTTTTTGCATAGGTCTCTTCACTCATGTGAATGCTTGAACAAAACTGAAATAAAATAAAAATAAAATGCCACAACTGTCCTGGGAATCTTTCGGAGTACCCAGAAATTACTTGGAATTCTCAAAATGTAACCTACATATCTCATACTTTAAAAATTGCTTTTTTATAAGCAGGCACAGAATAATAAGTTATGAGAGAATCAAGGTCACTGGAATTAACAAATTTAGTTAAAAATATCTATGAGTAGGTTTCAATTAAGTTGGAGCTATCTATCTACAGCTCCATTCTGCTCTGGACATTTTGACTTGTCCTTAGTGTTTTTTTTTTTTTTTTTTTTTTTTTTTTTGAAAGAGCTTAGACAGAGATTGACAATATTTTCCCAAACAGAGCCACATATTTAGCAGTTTTGTCTCTAAGGACTATCTATTCCCATTGCAGTTATGCAGTTCTGCCTTTGTAGCTACAGAAGTAGTGAAGACACAAAGCTGAGGAGCAGAAATACAATACAACTGTATTTGTGAGCACTGAAACTTGGATTTGGTACTGTTTTCACATTTGCAATATATACTACTATTCTTCTGACATTTTATCGGCCATTTAGAATAGACACACAATTGTTAACCATGTCATAGAAATACAGGCGGCAAGCTAGGTTTGATTGACAGACCAGTTCCTTCTGTGAACCTGGTTCTGGGTCTCCATCTTGTCCAAATTCTCGGTGTGATGAAGATGAGACTCCATAGCCAGGATGAAGATCTTGCCTTCTGAATCCCAGCACTTCCAGGAGAAGAGGGGCAACTTTTCTTTGTCTTTTTGTCCAACGCACTTCCTCCTCCTACCACAGATTGGTCTTTAAACACCATAGATGCTTTCACTGATGATATTGGGGCACTTACTTCTTAAAGGAACAGATCAGTTACAGACCACCAGGGAGCCCAGACTCCCCCAGAGCTCTCCCTCTCTCGAACTTCTGCCCCTTGCTCAGAATAGTGTCCTTTTTTCCCCATTTCTCCAGAAGAGTCATGTGCGGTCACTAGCTGTCACCTCACCAGCTGCTCAGGATGGAGTAAATGAACACACCAACCTCTGGGGTGGGAACTTTTTAGCTACTGGGCAAAGGGGCTTTGGAGACCTTTGGCATGGTGTGAGGTTGCAACAACTGCAACGTGACAATCACAACAGTGGAGGGCTAGAAGGCAGTAAGACAAGGGGCTTAGTACCCTGTGCTCCCCAAGCCTCCCGCCCACAGGGTTGGAGCGATCTCCCTCAGCAGGGGCATAGGTCACTACCTATGGTGTGGCTTCTCCTCAGCAAAGGCTTACGCTGTGACCATTGCCATTTCGTGGCAGTCCTAGCAGACTAGGCACCTAGAATCAGCATTTGGCACCTGAATCAAAAGCTTGGGTTTTTTTTTTTCCCCTAGTGCTTTAAAGAAAGCTAAATCGATTTGAAGAGCACAGAGAATTTTCTCGTGATCAATGAATCTCAGGAAAGTGAAAAATGGAAAGATTAATCTTGAGGAAGGAGGCTAGAAGAACATCGTGAAAATGAATGAGTGGGTTTTTTTTTAATGTTATAAAGATTCAAAGGGCAGTCTAACATAAGCACAAGAGGAGTGAGTCACAGCCTTGTGATGTCACCGTGATCCATTTTTATCTGACCATTTCACTGATTAAAAATTTTTACAATCAGCGTTTTAGATGGCTTCAGATTCTGATATGCAGATATTAGCTTTTAAGCTGCACACAGATCTTAGGAACATTTCCTAGGAATGAAAAGGAATAGCAGCATGGATTTGTTAACTGTGTTTCAGTCCTATGCTCAGAGTCTACATTGTATCTGCACAAAAGTAGCCAGCTTCCAGGGCCCGACTTCTTCCTTTATGAATACTTCCTGATTATTTCAGATAACTAAACAGTTACCAGAAGTCTTTTCTTCATTGTCTGCCTTGATAGCAGTGTTCTCACTCACAAAGATTTTTCAACCAAACATTCTTGATGCAAATCTAACAGTCGGGCCATCAGTAGTCACTAGCATCACTTCTAAGAAATGAGTCTGGTGGATGTTCTTCACTAAAAGGAGCTAAAAAATGTGCCTTGGTGGTCTAAATTACCATATTTACTCATATGGCTGTATCTACAAGAAGAATAATGTCAGTTGGCTGGCTGCCAGGACTTCCACCAAAGGCCTATGAGGCAACAAGACCCAGTTCTGTGGGAAAGTGCCTGCCTTAACTAGGTTTGCTCTTGCAGTGATCAAACATTATGACCAAAGCAGCCTGAGAAGGAAAGGGTTTATTCTACCTTGCAGTTTTCAGTCCATCACTGAGGAATGACAAGGCAGGAACTCAAAGGACAGCAATCTGGAGAGCTGATTCAGAGGCCACAGAGAAATGTTGCTTACTGGCTTGCTTTCCCCAGGTTTGCATAGATTGATTGATTTGTTTTGTTTTGTTTTCGAGACAGGGTTTCTCTGTATAGCCCTTGCTGTCCTGGAACTCACTCTGTAGACCAGGCTGGCCTCAAACTCAGAAATCCTCCTGTCTCTGCCTCCCAAGTGTTGGGATTAAAGGCATGCACCACCACTGCCTGGCTAGATTGATTTTTTTTTTTCGGTTTTTCGAGACAGGGTTTCTCTGTGTAGCCCTGGCTGTCCTGGAACTCATTCTGTAGACTGGGCTGACCTCGAACTCAGAAATCTGCCTGCCTCTGCCTCCCACGTGCTGGGATTAAAGGCGTGCGCCACCACCGCCCGGCTAGATTGATTTCTTGAAGCACCCAGAACTACTAGCCCACGGTTGATACTGCCCACAGTGAGTTGGTCCCATGCAAATGGGTCAATCACCAGTCATGAAAATGCACCACAGGCTTGCCCGCAGGCCCGTCTGGTGGAGGCATTTTCTCAATTGAGGTTCCCTTTTTCAAAATGCCTCAAGCTTGTTGTGTCAGGTAGACATGAATCTGGACAGCATAATGCCCATGGAAAAAATAGCACTCACACTTATAGAGTACTTTGTGATGGAGGTAATAGTCCTGGCAACCAAGGCACTGCACTTTCATCCACTGCAGCAGGTGCCTGTCAGCAGGAAAGCATCTTCTATCCCTCACAAGATACAAAGATGCTATAGACAGCTGGCCCCTCTCCTGCCCCTCAGTCAGCTCTGGAGACAATGGTTTTATGGCCTTGTTCTAATTTCAGATCAGACAAGGGGTATCTTTTTCTTAAATTTAATGTTTTCTACATTCTCCTTGAGTTCAACAAGGAATTTATAAACACACATATTCTCATTTATCTCTCACTTGGCTAGCTTGTGGTAAAGAATGTTCATAGCTCCTGCTCATGTTAAGCCCATAGAAATGGAAACTTCAAAATCTGTTTTGAAAGATTTATTTTATTGTAATGAATTATATTTGGGGATGGAAGTATATGCATGTGAGCATGGGTATCTGCAGAGGACAGAGGCATCAAATGTCTTCAGAGCTTGAGTTAGAAGTGACTGTGAGCTGCCATGCATGGATTCCGGGAAATGAACTCAGGTCCCCTAGAAGAACAGTACTTGCTCTTGGCCACTGAGCCATCCCTCTAATCCCTACAGTCTGTTGTTAAAGCTGGAGTCTGTACCACAATTACACGAGGACCTTATAATGAAACTGTGACAAATGCTTAGGGTTCCTCTCTCCTCTGATTATATTTTATATTAATTTATATTTATTTTTAGACTGCTGCATCTATTTTGTTTTCAACCTAGTGAATTTTCTATACAGAGAGTGGAACAGAGAGACAGAAGTGCATATCCCAGGAAACTTGTGGAGCCCTGGGATTCATATGTGTGGCTGAGATACCCTTCTTTTATGACGTCACCAGCAACATTTTATTCCCACTTATAACACATCAAAATTTGTATCCTAAAAAAATATGCATTTTGTCAAGCAGGAAGTCATCTAGCCTACCAAAGAAGAAAACTTTCTTTAACCAAGCTTTCCTCTCCAGTTTTGGAATTCCATTCTCATAGGAATGACCACTGAAAAGGGTCATTTAGCATTTTACAATAAATGAGATTGACCCCTCTTAGTGATATGGCTTTTTATCTAGTAGGAGAGAGCTGTCCTCTGTGTTGTGGTTTGGGTTGAGGTTTGGGGTATCACAGGAGCCTGGACCTTAAGAAGGTAGAGGGCACCTCAGCCGAGCACCTACTATGGCGGGGCACTCAGAGGGAGGTTAGATAGGCTCCCCAGTCCCACCATCCACGGTTTCTTCAAGATAACCTGCTACTATGGTCTACTCTTACCATGCAGCCATGCATCACTGGGGATATGTTCTAAGAATTGTCACTAAGGAATTTCATCATTATGTGAACCCCAGAGTGTACCTAGATGGGTGGGTTAGTCTGTGCAAGGAGCCTCTTAACAAAATCAATGGGCCTACTTAGACAAGACTCACATGCATCTACTGCCAGTGTTACGTGCTACACTGCTTCACAGCAAACATTCTTTAAGTATGTGGAGATAAAGTGTACAATTGAAACTCAGACTGAGGTCTGTGCATAGAGTTGCATTGCTGAAGATTTGCGCCATAGCAGCTGGTTTGTGGACCCACTCTCACCACTGGCAAAGCAACGAACCTAAATGACGGTTCTAACATCAACAGAGCAGGGCACAAAGCAAAGAAACAAACAAACAAAACAGAGACGAAAACCATCTAAAAATAAACAAATAACAACAAAACCAATAAAAGAAAGTCCCCCAGAGCTCAAGATATTTGTCTTTAAACAGAAAAGGTAGAGCCTCTCTCCAAACGTCTGTCTGGGGAAAAGTCACATGACCCTTCTGCAGCAACACTAAAACATATGACACAGTAAAGACTGCTTTTGAAAAACATATGTAAGAAATATGACAAATATTATAACATAAGAAATATCTCAAACAATGTTCATTGCCCCTAGAAATTTGGGAAATGCAAAAACCCAACTTTGAGATTTCATCTTCCCCAGAGCAAAGATCAGCAACACAACCAACAACAAACACTTTACAGGATGTTGGGGGAAAGGAAGCCTCAGGTGCTGTCAGTGAGATTTCAAACTGATGCAGTAACTTTGGAAATCAGTGTGAAGAATTCTCAAAGTGCTAAAAATAAATCTACCATATGACCCAGCTATACTAGTCCTTGGCATACAGGGAAAGGATTCCACATCCCACTTCACAGACATGTTCATAGTGCTAATCACAATAGCTAGGAAACAATGTAAATGTCCTCTGACTGATGAATAGATAATGCAAATGTGGTAGTACACATACATATATACTACAGAACAATTTTCAGCTATAAAGAAAAATGGAATCACGAGACTCACAGGTAAATGCATGGAACTAGAAAAGATCATATTGAGTGACATGGCCCAGACCCAGGAAGGTAAACATTGCATGTTCTCTCTCATCTGAGGTGCCTAGCTCCAAGTCTGCAGAGGTAAGGACATATCCCAGGATAATTGAAGAAGCCAGGAGAGCAGACAGGATCATTAGAGGAACCGTATAGAGGGGGATCACAGGCAGGATACATGTAATCTGAAGGGAGAAATGGGAAAAAAAGAGGGCCCCTCAATTAGGGAGGGAGGAAGAGATAAATAGAGAAGGAGGAGGGAGGGTGAAATAACAGTCTGAAAAAGGTATAAGGAATCATATTATTATCTACCTAAAATACCTATAATACATATAAATCAGTATATAAGTAGACATATACAGTTTAAATAAAAGTTTCCCATCTGGTTGACAATGAACACTCCAAGAGAAAAAGACCATCTAACAAAACCCCAACACCAGACATGAAAAGCCTTCTAAGTTTTTAGTGAAGACTTCCTAAGAAACTTCCAAAATATATTGCTATTACCATTGGTTGCCCCCCAGCGGTGGAAGATAAGTCCCGATTGCTGAAGATGATGCACTTCAAACACAGGGTCCAGAGTTCCCTGAACTGGAACTAGCCTAAAAGCCTCCTCCCTGAGGACTAGAAGGTGTAAGTCAAGCTTCCAAAGGAGTGAAGCAACCAACAGTTCTTCCCAGCTACCATGCCTACAAACAACATTAAAGACGAGCAGAGCAGAGTTTCCCTAAAGGTACAGCAGTGGTACAGATACTTTTAGTAACCAACAGCTCTCTAGTTGGACTTAAGACCTCTCAACAACCAGGAAATCACTCCTGGTACTGTAAACTTAGCTAACTATCCAGGCCTAGTGAAGCCATGGATCTTGAAAGAGAACTTATAGCTGCCAGTCTACTAAACCAACACAATCCCTAACTCCATTCTAAATACTTGTCCTTACACTCACAGATAAGTGTAATCCTCTGTTCTTATTAAGAAAATTTCTCGATTTTCAGCAGATAGAGACCACTAACATGCATGGAACAAGAGACTTAAGGTGCCCAGCCTCCGCCGATACATCTACAGCACAACTCTTGCCCCAGAGGCTTAGGACTCATTGCAGAAGGATGGGCAGACTGATGATAAGATTCAGGGGAACAGAAAGTCTTCTGCAAGATTGTGCTTCCTAGGAACATCTGCTACACTCATGAAGCTGCAGTTATGCTTAGTCTTGTTTAACATGACTGCCTCAAAGACTTGAACAATGACAAGACCATGTTCATGACATGCTGACATGGAAGGGGGAAAGCTCAGGGGGCTACAACCCTGCATAAGGAGCCACAGGCAAATGGGGAATGCTGAGAGAGGGAGAAATGATCTTCCCAGAGAAGATACCCCCAACTGGTTACTCAGTACCATAGGTACACATCGGTAACATTGTACTGACTGAGCAGGCTGTACTTAGGAATATGAGGCTGTGTGTGTGTGTGTGTGTGTATATGTGTGTGTGTGTGTGTGTGTGTGTGTGTATGCCATGAATCTCAAAGAGAGTAAGGGATACATAGTAATGTGGAAGAATATTCCCTGTCTAATCACATTAAAATATTAGTGCAGCAGGAGGCCTATGATTGGACAGGGAAAAGGGAGGTAGAGCGAAGAGTTGCAGAGACAGGAAGTATCTCAGGAGAGAGGAAGCCAAGACAGAGTCGGACGGATAAGAAGATCCTGATCCCACATGGCTTTAAATAGCCACAGGTAGTTAGGAATATCATATAGGGATAGAATAATTGGGATAACTTGTCTGATCTATGGTAGGCAGTTTGTATCATTATCAATTGGCTCTGAAATTATTGTGTGGGCATCTTGTGAATTGAGAATTTATTGATATATAAATCGGACTTGTTAATTATAACCATCAAAAGTTCTGTTTTACTGGGTTACTGGGTGTTGGGGCAGCTGACCATGGGGTGGACGGTCATTGTGTGAGGTTGATGTGACAGCAATCCACCAAGAGAACTGGGGAGCTCTGGCCCAGAGAGACTGCTGAGTTGAAATCACCCCCTGGAGCCATATGGCCTGCCAATGCCCTGCAGTAGCACAGAACTTGGCAGTTCTTTTTAATATTTCCTGCAACATAGGATGGGTTCAGAGGAGGAAAAAAGTAGGAAATAATGTAATTATATTATACATTCTTCAAAAATAAAAATAATAATTCAAGATAAAAAAGAATGCTCTTGCAACTGAAATGAGAACTGTTTTAACTTAAATTTCTATAGCAAACAAAAAATGTTCTACCCCAAAGTTTATAATAGCAGAGTTTTCCTACATACTATAGTCTTTAAAATAAGAAAGTAATTTGTGTTAGCTATCAACATGATGGTGTAAAAACCTGACTGTGTCCCACCGAAACTTTCAATAAAGTTAATTGAAAAACCATAAAGAGTGTGATGAGATGGCTGAGGGAGTGTGGTGGTTTGAATAGAGTTGCCCTTCTCCCCATAGACTCAAGTGTTTGAATGCTTGGCCCATGGTGAATGACACTATTAGGAGGTGTGGCCTTGATGGAATAGGAGTGGCCTTATTGGAGGAAGTGTGTTATTAAGGGGGTGGGCCTTAAAGTCTCCTACTGCTCAAACTCCACCCAGTGTGAAAGTGCCTCTTCCTGGCTGCCTGTGAAGATAGTCCCTTCCCGGCCGCCTTCAGTTCAAGATTGTAGAACTCTCAGCTCCTTTTCTTCAGCACCAAATGTGCCTGTGCAATGCTGTGGCTCCCACTATGGTGATAGTGGACTGAACCTCTGAACTGTAAGTCAGACCCATTAAATATTTGCCTTTATAAGAGTTGCCTTGGTCATGGTGTCTCTTCACAGTAATAAAACCCTAACTAAGACTGGAGGTAAAGGCAGTTGCTGCCAATATTACTAACCAGCTTCAATTATTCCTCAGGATCGACATGATGAAGATAGAGAATAGACTCAGAACAGTTCTCCTCTGTCCATACAAATGTTATGGTACACACATCCCCCCCCCCTCCACACACACACACAAATAATTGTTTAATGTATGTCATTGAAAGTAAAAGAAAATAAACACAGTTTCACACCTACCAAGATTGCATTAATGTCCTGCATGTCATTGCTTGAGCTGCCAAAACAAACACAAACTAGCTACTTCATGAGATTTGGAGTGGGTGGACTCAGTGGTAGAGTGATTAGCATAAATAATGGGTTAATGTCTCAGAACCACAAACAACAACAAAAACAAAACAAACAAACAAACAAGCAAACAAACAAACAACAACAAACAGAGCCAGACACTTTTTTTTCACTTCTCTGGGAACTTGAAGTCCAACAGGGATCAGCAGGGTTGGTCCCCCAAAGAGAATCTATTCAGTGAGCTACTCCTGCATTCGGATGGTGATCTCTGGCAAGCCACAGCATCCTGGCTTTGAGCAGCATAATTCCAACTTCTGCTCCAACCCAGTGCAATTTCCCTGTGTACCTGCCTGCATCTGTTCTCCTCCCTTAGGAACACTCAGTATGTGGGCTTAACACTTAAGCCCAAGGTCCTCACCCTAACTTGCTGACATGCAATGTTTCATTTTCAAATATGGTCACAGCCACAGGTGTCTAAGGCAGAACTTTGACATAGCATATTGGATAAAGCCTTCATGCAGCATATGTTCTAGCAAAAATTATAGTTAGACAGACAGACAGACAGACAGACAGACAGACAGACAGATAGATAGATAGATAGATAGATAGATAGAAAATGAATGGATCGATCCCAAGAAAAAAGGTCAAGGATCCAAGAAGCATGGAACCTCATAAGAAAAATAAGATGCCCATGTCTCGGGATGACATTGGCAACAACTACAAAGCAAGCAACCCATATCTCTGCCATTGAGGACGGGACACCAGAAGGGTTGACGATTCTGAATCTGTGGGGATGAAGTTTATTAGGAGAAACACAAGATGCCTAAAGAGCAAAGTAAGGATATTCTCACAGGTATGCAAGTTGCAAAGTAACTAATCAAGTTTTAAAAACAACCTAATCTCTAACACCACAAGAAACTAAGAATTTCAGAAAGATAAAATGTCACTCCCAAATCGGAAATGATCATTTAAAATGAAGTATGTGGGAAGGTTGGGAGGGAAGGAAAGAGAGGGAGAAATGATGTGATTATATTATAATCTTAAAAACTAAGACAATTTTAAAAGAAAGAGAATTGCTACTCATATTGAAAAAGGAAAACCTTGAAAATTATAATTAAATTTTATTACATTGAAAAAAAATTGCCTTGGTCCTAAACACAAGAGCCTTTAATAGTGAAAGTAGTGGATGCTGGTTTAATCAAGAAAGTCCCTAGGGGACAAAGAATAGAAAGGAAGTGATATTTAAGAGGGTAAAAATTTCAACTATCATAAATGGAAATGAATAAGTAATGTTGAGAAGATAACAAATCAAGAAATATAGCATAACCTTAAGTGCACAGATCAATATAAAAGATAAGCACCTGGAGTTAAAACCTTCGCCTGTGAGGGGTACAGCTGCATTGGGGGTCATGACAGGCACACGAGTCCACTGGTGATAACAGTATCTTCGGAGCTACTTGATTTTTCTGACTTATATGGATGGAGCCCACCCACTGCCAGAGCTGGCTCCGGTTGGTGCCAAGTACAGTCTGATTAAGTAGAACCTGAACAAACATGCTTCCCCTAAGAAAGGGCAGTCACTCCAAGCCTACTATAGTCCTGCCCCGGGTCATGCCCCGTAAGCACCTGGTTGCCACTAATCCACTTCCAGCCTGCTCCTTCCTCCTGCATCCCACCAGAACCCAAGTCTAATGGATCAATTTCTTTATAGGTTCCTGACCCCACTCCCCACTGCAGCATCTTGCTATATGATCACAGCTACTTTCTGAGTCCCAAACTTCATACTTAAAATCAGCTCCTTTGGTTTTTATTTTTATTTGGGGGTGGGGGTGGGGACTGAACTTCTAAGACTTTTCCTTCTACCCCACCCACTCAAGGGTACCCGGGCACTCACAGGTCTCCTACTCCCAGCAGGAGTCTGTGTGGAAACAGGCAGAAAGATTGTTCTTGCAGGAGGTAGTGGATGACCCCACAGAGGCAAAGTCTACAAATGCAGCTCAGCGGGATTGATGTGCTTATAAACTCAGAGAGTTTGACGGCACACACATCATCTGCGCAGGTTCAAACCACCGTTCAAGCTGTCAAATGTTCAAGACAGTCCCAGCACTGAGGAGGAGAGGCAGATACAAAGTCCCACCCCTAGCCAAGAAGCTATTTGTAATTGATAACTGCTGGGAACGGAACTACCAAGGTTTTTCCAAAGGAGTGTCACTGGGTATAGTAATCACACTCACTCCAGGGCAGGCCCGGTGCCCAGGAGTATCTGGTCTATACAAAATGGACTGTAGTCTCTCTCTCTCTCTCTCTCTCTCTCTCTCTCTCTCTCTCTCTCTCT
>JADRCC010574031.1:0-20358 GCA_019843855.1 Hylomyscus alleni | reverse complement strand
GGAGAGAGAAAGGGAGCACCAGGCACTGACAAAAATGAAATAGAACTGTCAGCTGGCAGTTCTTCATAGTCTGTCAAGGAAACTATTAAAGATGTGCAAAGAGCCAGAGAGTGCTTGGGCAAAGGTTGTTAAACTACTGCTTCAAGGGCAGGTTGTTACAGGCTGATCAAGACTCTCAAAAAGACAGACTGGCTCACTGAGGACAGCAGCACCTGCTGCCCATGCCTGGCTCAAATAGGTGGGCAGTTTTCACATATGTTGCCATTTGAGATAAGAGGTTCAGGCTAACTCTTAAATTAGTTTCATTTATAGATGATAGATAGATAGGTAGGTAGGTAGATAGATAGATAGATAGATAGATAGATAGACAGACAGACAGACAGACAGACAGACAGATTTTGAGACAGGATCTTTCTACGCTACAGGCCTGGATGGTCTTGACTTTGTGTTCCTCCTGCCTCAGCATACTCAGTGCTGGTATAATAGGTATGTGTCAGCGTAACTAGCACAAATAAACTTTTAAGTGTATCTTTTTTAGTAGAAAATATTTTGGTGATTTTTAAAATCTGATTTAGCAACAGTATTAAAAAGCTGTCCTTTGATGCAATCCAAATGTAAGTTCTGTTTGTGGCCCCTTCATAGGTCCTTAGCTGTTCAGCTTCTAGCTTCTCTGCAAACTTCTTTCCTCTTCCTCTCATTTAGGAAATCTGATACCTAGTTATTCCCCCCCCCTCCCTCCCTCCCTCCCTCCCTCCCTCCCTCCCTCCCTCCCTCTCTCCCTTCTCTCCTCCTTCTTTATGTATACCCATTATATTTTCCTTACCCAGTGTTGATTAGCTGCCAGCTCTGCTCTCCAAGTAGCTGAGAGATTCCAAATTCATAAGTTAGATATGGTTATCTATCCAAGATGTTGGTTGTCGAAAAGTATTAGGTCATTTGGGGATGAGGGTGACAATAATAAAGAGCATTACACAATCAGGTGTATTCTGTCCTAAAATTTAGCATACCAAGTGTTTGCTTTTGTTTTTGAAGGGAACTCCATTTTTACAAAGGCTTGCTTTTCCCCTCAAAATATTAAGACAGAATTTCACCTAGGAAAGGAATAATAAATGGACTTGCTGACATTTTAGAGACTTGAAACAGTCTCTTCCTGTGACATGGGATAGTTTACTCTCACTGAGAAAAACTGGGGAAATGACGACAAAAAAAATTGAATGACCTCAAATATATTATATAAAATGTTTCTGATAATTATTTTCTCTCTAAATCTTATGATTTATGGTTTAAACTTTTAAAATAGAGAAAATTATGTGGACTCACTAGCAATTGAAAAGTATCTTCAGTGCTTCCATATTAGAAAAATAAATTTGTTTGTAGAAGTTTAAAAAATTAGATTAAATCATAGTTAAATCCCCATAGTGATTGTGTAATAGAAGCTTATATTCTATTATGTCTTTTGTTATTAAAAACAAACTAATTCTTTTCAGTAGTCACTTAAATTCACAGAAAACATCCATTCATTTTCTCGCTAATCATTCATTCATTCATTCATTCATTCATTCATTCATTCTAGCTCCCAGACTGCTCCATAAGATATTTTGTTCTGAGATGAAATTGTCAGTTTTCACAGTACTCTAAGGAAGGTGGAAACAGCTTTTATGTGGGGAGAGAGGTCATAGCATTTTCTTCTTTTTGTATCTCTACTCTTGAAGTAACGCTCACTTTAATGTACTTTTATTGCAAAGATTTACTTTTCCCGAAGAAGACAGAGTCATGTCAGTTATAATTTCTGGCTTGTACTCCACTGGAGTTTTCAGTGTCATCCACCCTATTTTAGGTTGTTATTTCAGATACTTCTTTCAAGATTCAAAGGCCCCAAAAGTACACTGTAGACTTATAATAATAGCATAAGTATACTACAGATTTATAGCAATAATGATCTTTGCATTTATACTAATCTCTCAAGCAGATGGGATATATTATTTTACATTATTTTATACTAGGCTTCCCTCAAATTTTTGGCAAGACCAAAAACACAGTGTGTTTCAAGCCCAAGAGATTCTATTTCTCAGAACATTTAAAGGTGCATTGTAGAATTCAATTTACAAATTTGGCTAAGATGTAAGTACGACAAATAACATAATGCCAAAAAACACTAGCTAAAGAAGTATAATATAAAATGAGTAATTTCCTGTTGAAGAGTGGTTCTGGAAACCTGCTGTTTAATCCAATTTTTCTTGGACAGATCATCAGGGGGCCATCACCATGATTGTCACTAAACATTTTGACCAGTAACCCAGAGCTTACACAGTTGGGAGAGTGGCCTTTTACTAAAAGAACCAATCCTGCTCTCTGTAAATTTATTTTCCAAAAAGGAGGAAGAGATAGCATTTAGCATTTTATTCACACATTATACTTTGAGCTTTGTTGAAATATAGTACTTTAAAGTATATTAGTTGCTTCTATTTCCCAGTTCATGTAATCTATATTTTTTCTTAAGTAAAACAGGACAGACCACTCCTCAGTGCTCACTGTGACAGGAAAAGCAACAGAAATAAAAGGACAAGATACATGCAATTTAAAAAAATAAGCATCAGCATAGAAGTCCTTATTTGTTTGTTTGTTTTTTCTTTCTGTTTGGGGCTAAGCATTATTCATTTCAATGATCACTTAATGTTAAAATTCTCTATTTAGGTAATAGACATTCCAGGTCATGCTAGAAATTATACACAGGTGACCACATTTCTGAGGTACTGCCAAGGAGGAGGAAGAGTGCCAGGGTGCTCTGTGCAGGGTTTTCACACATGTAGTCATATTTAGCTTTCTTAGAAACTCTCAGAGGTAGATAGATACCATCATGTTCCTCATTTTATAAATGAAGAAACTGAGGCATAGTCTGTCTCCTGTATGAGGGACTAACTTCCAGTGGACAAAAACGTCAGGGCATGAACCTAAACTGTGTGGTTCAGAGGCTCCATTGGTGATTGCTGCACTTACCAACTTGAAATAGAAGTTAATAAGAGAAGCCATGAACATCATAGCAGATCACTGGAGGCACATGAAAATATGAACTTCTAGACTGTAGACATCACTCTGCTTTTTTTTTTTATAAGTCTATGAATTAGGCAGTAACCAGAAAGGGTACCATGACCTGGCCAGTTGGAAGAAAATATCTAAAGAAGGTGGGGAATAAGAGTAAATGAAGTCTACATTCACTGAGAGACCACACTAAAGAGAATGTCAGTACAGGACCATAGAAATTAGATAGAGATCTGTTGCTGAGAAACCAGCTATGACCAAAGAACACCCAGATAAATTTGAACCTTCTCTAATTCATTTCAAGTAAGGTATGGGAGAAACTTATAATGAAGTAAAATTTGTGACTTGACTGAAATTAAAACTGATGATTTTCTTTAGTTTGAAAGATCTAATGAGCATCTGATAATTCCCTTAATTTTCTTAAATGACAATGCCATGTAGCACTTAAATTTGTCTTTAAAATAGTATCTCAAGGCTGGAAGAATTGCCTAGAGGTTAAGAACCTCATCCAGAGGACCTGCTTTCTGGTCCCAGCACACACTTGGTGGCTCACAGCATCTATAACTCCAGTCATGGATATCTAATGTTCTTTTCTGTTCTCAGGCATGATGCTCACATACATACACATACACAGACATATACATACAAATGTATAAATGCATATGTGTGTACAAATACATGCATACATATATATGTAGAGTAAGTTATCTTTAAAATTCCAACACCAGTTCAATCCAACTCCCTGTGATAGAATATATTACCAACAAATACAGGAACATCACCGCATTTTAATGTGATTCAATGTAGAAAAATGCCTGACAATGGTCACTGCTCAAAAGCTGTTTGTGAATAATACAAAGAGGGCTTTTAAAATTCAAAATTTAGTTCAATAGTTAGCAAACTTGAGAGCAGAGGGACAGAAGCTCATAGGGTTTGCTTGGGGTTTGAG
The DNA here is from genome assembly GCA_019843855.1 of Hylomyscus alleni. Classification (NCBI taxonomy): domain Eukaryota; kingdom Metazoa; phylum Chordata; class Mammalia; order Rodentia; family Muridae; genus Hylomyscus; species Hylomyscus alleni. The sequence goes on along the minus strand of JADRCC010574031.1, from coordinate 16,370 downwards.
GGATAGTATTAAGGAAGCAATAGGTATGGAAAGAAAGCAGTGTCACCAACCAACTGAACTGTTCCAGGGCCTTGGAGAGGCAGAGGTGGGGGCATCCCAGTGTGGGAAGAGTTGGGAGAAGAGCAAAGTCTTACTGAAGGTTGGAGCAACATTGTTTTGGATTAATAACTTGAATGAAATAGGCAATATAAGACCTTTTTACTTTTGGTTCAGAAGCAGAACTCTTAAAAGGCAGGGAAAGAGAAGTCTTCTTAAACGATTATGGAGCCTGATGCTGATGAAAACTGACATGAGTAACAACAGATGTTCTGCTTAGAACTCATTTTTGTAAAATACCAAGATGGATTAGAAATGTGCAAAACAAAAGAGTCAAACTAACCCAAATTCTTCTAATTCTCTAACTGCAGTAACAGGGCTGTAACCAATTTTACTTCCCCCCCCCCAACTTTCTAGGTTCAGAAGGTAATTTTATCCAGACTATAAGCCCTTCTATCTTTCAGTCCATGAAATATAATATTATATAGTTGCTCTTAACTAAAAAGTCAAATTAAAGTTGAGGACACATTTAGGCTATATAAAACTGTGTTTTGGTAGATATATTTAGATGTTTCAGGACGAAAGTAGAATAATACAGACTTTTCCAGACTCATTAATTTTTAAAAATCAGTTTTCTTTAAACTATCCTCATTTTCCCCCCTAGAACATTTGGCACCTGCCATTCCTCATCTCTAGAGACTCTAGCATGAGATGGCATCTGATTTAGCACAAAATGGTACATTACATAATTTTCAGCTTTATATGTCAACATTTTATGATGTTCTGTAAATGCATCATGATTTCCAGATGTTTCACCACCTGAATCAGATTTAAATTGTGGCAAAAATTCTTTGATACAGATGCTGGGAAAATAGAGTATATTTGTTCAAATATATCATCTCGGCCCAAGCTCAAAGCACATGCTCTCACTCTTTCTTTTCCTTTTTTCTTGTGAATTTGAAAATGCACATAAAAGATCTTTTGCCATGGAAACTGCACCCCAGTTCTCTTTCTTCCCTGATATATTTGTACAATGCTCATCTCCCTTCTTCCTAAGAGTGACCTATGGGATACAGAATGCTCACTGTCATAACCATCTCTTGTACTCAGAAGTGACAACATGGTTAAAGCAACTCTGGAGACCACTATCGAACAATGGGCCTGTAATGTTAGATGCTCTGAAGGTTAAATGAAACTGATGAATTCAATACTGGTCCTCAGAGGCTAGTTGTTAAATGCCATGCAAGAATGGCCGAGTTAACTAAACAACACACTTTTACAAGAGATAGTCAATTTAATTCATGCATACATGAAATTCTCAATAAACTCCAGCAGCAAAAGAGTCTGATGTAAGAGGGACATGATAGTCAAATAAAATATGAAAACTAAAGAAAAAGGAAGGAAATATGATGAAAGATGAAAGAACATATCCAGGTTCTGCTTTCTCATGAGCTATAGAGCTTGCCAGCTGCCTCAGTACATTTTGTTACATGATTATTTGTTTTATCTTTGGAAATTGTTTTCCTTGATGTATTGCATTGTGCTATCTATTATCAACTAGTTTATACATTAAGAAACACTTTTAAAAATACCAAAGCCATTGTTCTTCTTCCCTAAGTTAGAAATAAATCAGAAATATAGTAAGTGTTTAGCAATCCTTATTCAGTCAAATGGTCAAATACTATTTCTGGTCAAGGGAAAGCTACGTTTCAGATATGGATCCATTCAGAAGCATTGCACAGGGCAGACTTTGTAAGATATGTGAATTTAGTGAGACAGAAATAAGATTTCCAAATGGAAATCTATTTGGAAAACATTTACCATCTCCTTCTTTGATGGTCAGGATGCATGTTAATGTTAACAGCTTGAATTACTATTTTGTCTTTCCATAAGGATAAAGCTACCATATTAATATCTCAACTAAAACATTCCATACCTTTGTTATAAATCAACTTTAGAATTGTTCCATCTCCAGAGAGACCATTTTAAGATGCTGCTTACAAAGACTACATTGCATGGTCTACATGGCTCTGTCTAATTTATATTTACTTACCTTAAGCAATGTTACATATAAAGTTACTGAGATTAACATTTTACTCTCTGTAATGCAAACATCTGTTAATTCCTGTAACAGTAGGCTTTTCTTCATAGGAGCATACATAGAAATGTAAATTAGGTTTTTAAAATGTCGTATTATATATAACTTTTTTTTCCATATCAGCATATAGAATGTAACAAAGCACTTTGGTACTATCTTGAAAACATGCATTTGTGTTCTTCATCAGTTTGAGACATTAGCTATTCAGCTCACCTAACTTGGGCTGAATTTGTTTATAGCGTCAATTGGTCTGACTGTTGCAGATTCAGGATGCTACAGCTGAGAGGACTGGAATGATTTACTTATGACCTATGAATGTCAACCTGCAGAGAGAATCTGTGGAAACTACAGGAAGGAAACACATAGAAATGAGTGCAGGACATCCCTTCTGCCAATCTTCTACTGGCTAAAGCCAATTGCATGGTCAGGCCCAGGAGGAGAGGTAGAGAGATTGCAAATCACTTGGCCAAAGATATGATGGACATGGCCTAACAAATGGGAGACATTACTTCAATCTGCCACTGGATGTAACTGTTATGGAGACACACAAGCAAGGTAAAGGGATAAAAAGAGATGGCACCAGAGAAGGGTCATGAGACAACTGAGCATAGCTCTGCGTTATATAAGGTATGAGCCATGGTGGTAGCTGGGAAAACCTTCTAGATAGTGGGGAGAATGTAACTTTAAGCTCATTGAGCTGCCTTAAAATAGAATAATTGTAATTAATAAAGGAGCTAAAAAAGAGAAGGAAATGGTCAAGATCAGGAAGAAGGTAGCAGTGCAGGAGGACTTAGGAATTAATATTTCTTGAAGAATGCATTTGTGCCTACAGTAACAATAAGGCCAGGAAAGAAAAAAATTCTGTCTTAAAAAATATGCTTGTTAATGTCTTGAGTTCTTCATTATTATAAACACTTCTGGCATAGAAGCCTCACATCAGGGAATTTTTTTTTCTCAAAGTGTTTAATAAGCTATGCTTTATATCTCTGGTTTATTATATTCATAACTCGCAAAGCTGTCCAAGAGTTCTCTCTTGCAGGAACAGAGGCATGCTCACATCTCGAAACCATAAGCATCCCCTCCTGGAGGGAGATGTGCTAACTAAATGCAAGAAGAACAGAGCACAGCCACCCCACCAAAATTACATGGCTCTAAATAGATTTTATTCTTGCTGTCACTTCATTTTATGAAAATGAAAAGTAGTTTTCACAGGTATTAAATTTTCATTTTACCCCAGAAAAGAAAAGAAAAAATTTCTGTAAAAATTGGAAGTTTCCACAGCAGCAACTTCATAAAAATGTATGATCTTGCCCCTCAGGGTGCCTCTTCACTTGTTTGAAATGAAAAGCTGTTTGTGCTCATGGTTGGGAATACACACATCAGGAAAAATTAATCATGCAAATATTTGCAAAGTGGGAACAGTAATTGTTAGGAGCCTCGGCAGTGAGCTGCTTTTCACCACCACATATAGAAATTCCAGGAGAGAATGCCAGGAGTTGGCTCATTTGCACACGGGATGGAAGTGCCATCTATGGATGGGTGTAGCTACCAAAAACATTCTGGGTATACTCCCTAAGGAATTCAGTTTTGACAGTCAGTTGTCAAATACTATCAGAATTGAAGTAATTGTCCTTAAATATTTGCAAATGGCAGGATGGTAGACAATATCCTAAAATTAAAATTGGCACTTATCTGTGAGGAGTGGCTATTCATTTTGGCAATACTCTTCCTAGTTGTATTCAAGGAATATTATTACAATGCTTCTGGTTTATTTTGATTTCTAATTTGCAAGTGAGAAGGGACACAGTCTTTATTTTCTATAAGGCATTGTAATGGTTGTGGAAAGCCTAAGATAATTTCATCTGAATTGTGTTTGTCATTCCATAAAAGGAAGAAATGTTGACTAGCTCCATTGGAAGACTTATCAGTAGCAAAGGGAAAGGATTTTGATGGGATGGCTCTACATTTTATGTGCAGTGACAACAGCATTACATCAGGGTCTCTGAATGCTAGAAAGCTGGGCATGAAACACATTTGAAAGACACCTTACCTATGTTGCTCCCAACCATGCCCTGTCATCCTATTCACAAGGGACAAAATGTAGGAAAAATTTTAATGAGATTGTGTCAGCCCATAGCTTCAGTGTCATGCCAGTGAAAAGTCCTTATTCTCCAAACAGAAAATGTGGGCCATAATGTACGAATTCATTTGCAGCTCTTGAGCATGAAAGTACTACCAGAGGACCCAGCTATACCACTCCTGGGCATATACCCAGAAGATGCTCCAACATGTAATAAGGACACATGCTCCACTATGTTCATAGCATGGAAACAACCCAGATGTCCCTCAACAGAGGAATGGATACAGAAAATGTGGTACATCTACACAATGGAGTACTACTCAGCTATTAAAAACAATGAAGTTATGAAATTCTTAGGGAAATGGATGGACCTGGAGAATATCATCCTGAGTGAGGTAACCCAATCACAAAAAAACATACATGGTATGCAGTCTCTGATAAGTGGATATTAGCCTAGACGTTCAGAATACACAAAGTACAAACCACAAACCATAAGAAACTCAAGAAGAAGGAAGATCAAAGTGTGGATACTTCATTCCTTCTTAAAAGGGGGAACAAAATAACCATGGAAGGAATTGTAGAGACTGACTATGGAACAGAGTCTAAAGGAAGGACAATTCAGTGAGTGTTCCACCTGGGAATCTTTCCCATATTCAATCATCAAATCTAAACACTATTGTGGATGCCAACAAGTGCTGGATGGCAGGAGCCTGATATAGCTGTCTCCTGAGAGGCTCAGACAGTACCCGACTAATACAGAAGTAGAGGCTCACAGCCATCCATTGGACTCAGTACAGGGTCCCCAATGAAGGAACTAGAGAAAAGACCCAAGGAGCTGAAGGGCTTGCAGTCCCTTCGGATAAACAATAATATGAACTACCTAGTACCCTCAGAGCTCCCAGGGACTAAACCACTAACCAAAGAGTATATATGGTGGGACTAATGACTCCAGCAGCATATGTACAGCAGAGGATGGCCAAGTCAGTCTTCAGTGGGAGGAGAGACCCTTGGCCCTGTGAAGGTTCTATGCCCCAGTGTAGGGGAATGCCAGGGCCAGTAAGCAGGAGTGGGTGGAGTTCTGAGCAGGGGGAGGTGGGAGAGAACAGGGGTTTGTTTTACCTTTATTTTATTTATTTATTTGTTTATTTTGAGGGGAACCAGGGAAATGAGATACTGTAAATAAAGAAAACATCTAGTAAAAGAGAGAGAGAGAAAGCCAACAGCTAGAAGTACATCTTTTATCTGACAATAGAAAAATGAAGGACTCAGTCTTAAGAAAGTTGCAGAACTGGATATGTAAGGCTTTTTGAAATGGGTATTTTTAAAACTATAAAATGTTGTGATTCCTGAGTTATCTATTAGCATCACCATCTTTAAGCTATATAAATGGGTTAATGGAAGCCATCTATAACCTATATAAATGGGAGGCATTTCCTACATCATATTTCTTAGAACATTGCAAGCCCCAAGTAGCTGCTAAGTCATCTGATGACTCCCATAACACCGTTGCTCATAATATAACATAAGAGGATTTAAAATTCTTCTCTTACTTTTCCTTGAAAATAATTATTTTTTATCATAAATATTATCTATTTATGATAGATATTCCAAAGATGACATAAGGAATTGTCAGAAACAAAAGAATGAAATGATCATTCACAAAAATAGCATGCCAAAATGAAAATAGTATTTCCAGATATAGATATCTGTTGTTATTTTGTCAAACCTTTATTTGCCTTCCAACTTAGTTTTAGTGATGGAATAATATTTTAACTTTGAGTATGCAAACCACTGAACACCAGTAATCAATACCTTCCACTAATGCTGGTTCTTGCCATGGAAGTGCTCAAGCTTCTGCATGTGAATAAGCTTGCCAATTTTTAAAGAAAAAAAATACCCATCTAAATTTATTAACTTAGAATCCTTGAGATTTAAGCCAAGAATGGTATAGCTGTATCATATAGTAGATACATTAAAGAATCTAAGTGCTGATTGCCATTGTGGATTGACTAATTTCTTTTCCTATCCATAGTGTGTAAGATTTCCCCTTTCCCTACATCTTTCAGCAGCATTTGTTCTGTTTATTACAGCACTATTTGCAATAAATGTGCTCTTGAAACAGCTGGTGTCTATCAACTGATGAATGGATACAGAAAATGTGATACATGGACACAGTGGAATTTTATTCAGCCATAAATAAGAACAAAATTATGTCTATTGCTGGAAAATATATGCAATTTGAGATCATCATATGAAGCCAAATTAGACCCAGAAAGACAAGTCTGGCGTGTTTTCTCCCATTTGTGGATGATAGAGTTTATATAGAAATATAAATCCATTTTGTATAGCATGAAAACAGAAGAGAGATCAGAGTAAGAATGGATACTAGTTGGAGAGTAAGGGAGGGAAGGGAAAAAGAGGAGTATGTTAGCTAAATATGCTCAAAGTACATATATACTTAAATGTCTTTATGAAACCCAGTAGTGTATACAGTGAATATACAAGTATGTATGCTTAAAGTAAGTTTAAAGAGGTGCACCTTAAAAATCAGATGCCTTATAACTTGTGCAATCAGTTCAGAAAAATCTATATTCTTACCTGAAACACAAATTATAAACAAGCCTCAGGATCCTTACCTAGCAACCTATTGGTTACTTGGAACATCTGCAGAAATGACTGAGAAAAGTAGTGCTATTTCTGAAGGACAAGACAGAGGCATGGATTGAATGGTTCTACAGAGTCCACCTTCCATTAATTACACCATTGATCTTGCTTTTAAGTTCTGCTGGGATAGCTAGGTTCCATATGCAGTCACTTAACCATCTTTTCTCTATCTATTTATTTTGCATATTCATGTGTCCTGCAACCTACCAAAAAAGTAGTTTTCAAAGCCAAACACTTAAGTTGCTTTTTTTCTAACCCGGGATACTTGGAAGAAATAGAGTGACATCAATGTTGGAAAATTATTATTATTTTTTATTTAGGCTGATTCATCACTATAGTCTTTGACAGAAGTAGGAAGAAATCCTGTGGAAGAGCAGGATGAAGAATTTGCACTTTCCCCAGCCATCGTCATTATATCCTCCCATTTTTGTGGTCCAGACTGTTGTGTATGCATGGATCCTGCATTCTGTTAGCTACCAAAACAATGGGAATCAATAAATGAATAGCATCTGAGAGTGTAGCAGTTCTCCAATATCATCAGTGTTACTTTGCCTACAAAATTTTATTACATGTTACATAAAGCTGTAGTCAATTCATTTCCACTCAAATCAGTTATTTCTGTTTGTCTTAAGTATACACAAAGTTTAAAAGTAAAAACAAATAACGTCAGAAGAAAGCATCGGTCTCCTCAGAGAGACCCAATGTCCATTCCCCATGTTGCAGAGAGAAGAGGAGGAGTCAATTGCTCACAAAGCTGTTGTCTTTTATGCAATGATTATTTAGAAATGGAGCAACTTGTAACTTTAATTTTTTCAAACCTTATTTTTAATGATGGTTCTTTAGCTTCCCTTGTAACCCACCCTTGTAACCACAGAAGTAGTGGAAAAGAAAGGTTCTTTGGAACAACTATCTGTGTTATCTGGAAATCAGCAGTTCAGTTCACAGGTTACCAGGCAGCAATAGCTCAATCGACTCACAAACATTTCACAGGTATACCAGCAGTCCAGATTAGTAGAGTCAGGATAGCAACAGCGGTGGTTATGTGACCTAGCAAAGAAAGCCAGGCCTCAGCTTGGGATCCATTCAGCAGGATGGACCTGGATGGAGACAAGAAGTTCTCGGCTGTGCCTCTCTCAGAGAAGCAAAGATCAGGGAGATAAGCAAAGACACAGGACCCACGGCCATTGCACAGCTGGCTGTACCAAGGCAAGCTCTCTCTCCATCACTCTGTGGAGTCCTATTTATATCCTACAAACATCATGTGACATCCACATGCCTTACCTCAGCACAGGTGTTGCCTCAGCATGTGTTTTGCCTCAGCACATGTTTTGTCTCAGTTACATGTATCCAATCAGCCTGAGTCCAAGAAAGCAGCAGGAAACTGTAGCATACCACCAGTGTTTTTGGTGCGTTTCTTTCCATGGAGTTCCTACAAATGCAGCTCTACTATGCAATGTAAGGTGTACCAATAGCAACCAGTAGATTTTTATGATTGAGGGCATTAGTAACTTGAATACACATCCTTAAAGTGCATGCATGGTCTAGCAAGTACATGGACACATACTTTTCAGAAGAGTCTTTCACCCAGGAAGGAAACTAACTGTGGAAATAGGGAACCTAACTCTATCCTTGTGATTTCAACTGACTATCATTTACATTTGTTATCTTGCTGAGGTACTGATCTCAGAAGACTTTTATAGGATGGGAACATCCACTTTGGCCAGAAGGACATATCAAATCACGGAAGACAGTTTGAGGAATCCAAAGTGATGCTAAATTCCTTGTCCCTCCTATATACCAGTATTTATGAGACGATGTATTTTCCAATTTGTGAAAATTGCAAATGCTACTCATTCAACCAGACCATTAAATTACAGAGTTGAACTTTCCTGTAGGCAGCACTGTAGATGTCTACAAACTTCAGAGATTCAGCTAATTAACTGCACAAAACAAGACAAAAGATATACTACTCTATTTTGCCAATCTGAGAGCACCTCTGGTATGACCACAGCTCTTGGTTTGACCAAAGACTGAACATCCACCTCAATCTTGTTTGAACTAGCTTATCTTTTCAAATGGCAGTGACTTTCAATATGTAATCACTGTCTTCTGGCAGGGAATAAGGCAGAGAGAGAAAGTGAGAGAGAGAGAGTAAGTGAGAGGGTGAGAGAGAGAGAACAAGAGAGAGAGAGAGAGAGAGAGAGAGGTTTAAAAACTACAGCAATTACTGTGCAGAACTCAAATCTGCCTGCCACCAGGAGAACACTGATTTGTGAAACACATCAAGAGGTGCTGGCAAGATCAATCTGCAGAGATCCCTCTGATAAAGGAATAATGAGTTGACAAAGACCAACGTTCAGTTGAGTCCAAGCCCAATAAGATTACTATTGAGCATCATCAATATTGTCTCTGTTTGGAACTGACACAATCAGACTGGAATCAATTGTATTTTCCATAGCACTGTCACACATGATTTTTAACTTTGGCTCACAGCTCTGTAGAGGAGCTTGCAGATGTTGGCAGATTTTTACTAACTTAAGGAATGTCATTATTAAGCAGGAGTTTCACTCCATTGTAATTTGTGGCTCCGCTGTGTTTCTCGGAGCTCTGTGTATTGAAGTAGTCTGACAAGGAAGAAGAGAAAAAGGGGATGAAGCATCAACTCAGAAGAGGTTTCACTTCAAACATTCCTCTTTGCATTTTTATTTTGTTTTGTTTTTGAATAATGACCAAATACCATATATAAGTGTGTAAGCTGTTTCTTAGCTTTGGCTTAATTTAAGCCAGGGATCAAAGATTTCTACTGAAACACAAAAATAATGAAAATTTTTGTGCTCTGAAGCAACATAATAAAATTGTTATGTTTTAGCATCAAAAGGCAGAGGGAGTACATTGATGGTTCTGTCTAGAAAATATTAGAAGTCGTTCAAGGAGTTGGGAAAACTAATAAACAATTGAAGTTTTAAACAAGTCTTGCAGTCTAGTCTAGTATGTTTTATGAGTCATTATTTCCACTATACAAAACCATCAACTTCAAGTTTCATGAGATCCATTTATGTGTTGTCCAGATGGCCATTCATGTGTCTGATGCTAGCTTATGAGTCTAGCTTTTGAAAAATACTATCTGACCCATGTCCATAGAATTTAGTATGAGACAAGAGTTGGGTCTTTTGCTATAAGCATAAAAAACAATAGGTGTGCTTAGTATTTTCCATCTAAATGTAAACTTAGTGACTCATGAGAGTTGTAGGATAATCAAATATGTATTGTTAGACTTTCAGCATAATATGCTGGTATATAAATGAACTTAGATACTTATATAAAATTAAATATACACTAAAATGGATTCTGCCAAAAAAATGAAGTGACTTTAAGTCCCCTTCCTGGGCTCAGGACAACACCAGAGATCTGAAGCTGTATGTAGAGAATACATTTATGATAGCCTTCTGGTCTTTAATCATCCTCAACTACTGTCCATCCAAACCTGCCTACTTTAAGGGTAGAACATATCTGTGGCAGCTTGTTATGGCCTGACTTTTTTAAGTGAGTCATCCAGACTTTGTCTCTTAGGTTTTGCTTTAGTACCCAGATTCTGTAGGCAAGTGAAAATGCATTCCAAGTGACCATAAGTTTGATGACTATCCCTCAAGAGAAACCCCATCATTCATTTCAAAGCTCTCAGTTTTACCCATTCTGTGAAACAATCTTCTCAAAAAAGTTTAGGTTAAAAAAACTAAACAGAAATAAGTTAACGATGGGTTACTTTTACTTTAAATCCATTTCAAAGAACCCAAGAACAATAAAGTCCAGGTTGTTATGTTAAAACTAAGTTAGAGGAATTGAAGGCAAACCCTAAATTAAAATTTTACAAGTTTGTAGCCTTGGAAAAATCCTAGCTCCATTAAGCTTTATAATAATATAAGATCTCTAAAGACAGAGGGAAAGAGAGAGAAAGAGATAGGAAGAGAGAGAGAGGGAGAGAGAAAGAGAGGGAGAAAGGAAGAGAGGAAGAGAGAAAGAGAGGAAGAGAGGGAGAGAGGAAAAGAGGGAGAGAGGGAGAGGGAAAATACGTCAAGGACCAACAGAAGGTAGGACTATAATAAAAACAAAATGTTGAAATATTGGTGCTAATGCTTGCTTTCAATTATTTCATGCTCCTTGCCAAGGAAATAGTAATTTTCAGCTGGAAGACAGTAGAAAAATAATATTCCAATCCTTGCCATCCCAGATCTGCCTTCCCCCTCTAGATATCCAGGCATCACTGAGTACTAGACTGGAGTGGAGAGAATGAAACTTAGCTGAGTGGTGGATTAGACAGAATCTCAGTTGGCATGAGATGGGAGAAATAGTCTTCTCTGGAAATGGTTTTCAGAGAAACAGCTCCCTTTATGAAAGCAGGGAGCAAGGGATATATATAAACTGTGAGAAGAAGGGAGGTTTTTTTTTTCCAGTAAGTGCACATCATTGGCTGGAGTCAAGTTGCTGAGTATGCTTCATTTGCATGACAAGAAATTCCAAATGTTTGGTGGACATGTCCTTAAAAGAAGAGAGGAAGTTTAACCTTGGCCACCAGGCTACATGATCACCTCAAGGGCAGAAAAGTGGGCATCATAAAGCTTACTAACACCAGAACATACAATCCCAGAGCAAGGGAAAAAGAAGACCTATTCCTACTAGTCTCAGGATGAGATTTTCAGGCTTGGGCATGTCTTAAACTCACCTTTGCTCTTGACTGGCTCAGTAGTTGCATAGCTTTCTGGCCCCACATATCCCCACTACCACCATCATACCTCACCTCTTAGAAGGTTTAGATCTGGTCTGAACTGGCTATGATTTTGGGTTCTATGTCTATTAAATTACCTGAAAACTTTTTGAAGTCAATACAGTAATTGCTTCTCTGGCGAAGCAGGATGTGGAGCTATTCCATTAGATAGCTCCCAGACAAGCTGCTTTGTTCTCAGAGGTTCCCTCCACATCAGTCTAGTCTGAAGCACTATGACAATCAAGAGAAATGATGCAGAAATGTCAAGGTGTATATTTGATTTTCATCACTGTGTGTATAGTTTAGGTGTCTTGAGTGTCTTTGGAGGATATGTAAGTAAATGTTACTCTTCAGGGCTGGCCTTTATACGTAAGTGGATTTAGCCTCTGCCTATTTGCTTGGCATGCTTAACTGGTGCTAGAAGTTCTACCAGGCACTCATCCAGTTCTCCTCCAGAAAAACATGCTTAATTCCATTAAGATCCATGATACTCTATTAAGTAGTGTGATGGTCTGAATGATAATGGCCTCTATAGGCTCATGTTTGAGTTTTCGGTCTCCAGTTAATAGAACTGTTTGGGAAGGACACACACAGACACATACAGACACACACTGACACAGCCCCCCCCATCCCACCTGTTGATCAAGATGTAAGCTCTCAGCTACTATAGCATCATGTCTGCCTATCAGACAGAAACTGCCATCCTCTGAAACTGAAGCTCTCAGCTAAAGGCTCCACTTTATTACTTTCCATGGTGTCTCCTCACAACAATAAATAGTACCTAAGACAGGTAGATAGCAGCAAGGTTGGTTTTTTGATCATCACACAGCAATGTTTAGGGATTAGAAGTCTAGGCACTGGAGGATTGTCATGTGACATGCAGAGAAAGTCAAACCACAGATGAGGGAGAGTGCATGGTTGGTACACGAGTAGCTCTAATCCCAAAGCTGAAGCCTATGCATCTGGGAGACAAATAATGTTCCCAGACTTCAAGAGAAAGAACAATAAAGAGAGAGAAGTACCAACTAAAGACAGAATAGGGAAAAATAATGCTTTCCAAATTCTTCCTTATTTCTGTTCCATTCAATGGGAAGTCAGCAAAGACTAGTTTCACAAGCAAGAGTTTGCTATCCTTAAAACTGGGAGGTCATAGTCTTCCAAGGCTTTTTTTCTTTTTTGAGTGCGAACTTTCTAGAAAAAGCTTTACTTTATAGTTGACAACTCTGTTTTGCTAGATGTAGTGGTGTATGCCTATAATCCCAACAGCCAGAAGACTGAGGCTGGAGGATCTCTAGCTGAAAGCCAGTCTAGGCTTCAGAGGAATTCCTTATCACAGCAAGTACACTGTCAAAAAATGAACTGAGAAAAGAAAGAGAGTAGCTATTGTCCTTTTTGTCTCTCTCTTGCTGTAATCCAGTCTCATCATTTTGTACTGAATATGCCCAATATCATGATGTGGAAGAATAATATCTTTGGTGTTTTCAAAAATTGTTATTATAGAAACATTTGCGAGATCATACTGGCCCCAGCAACACTGTAAAAATGCAGTTTCTCTAAAGAGTATGAAAACCACAGTAAAGCAGAAAGCCATATAGCTTATACTTATTATTCACAACTGACAAAAAGGAATGAAATTTTGTTAGGTTTTGCTTAAGTTTAGACAATTCACTAAGGAGTACAGATCACCTTCCCCAGTTTTCTACATGTGCTGCAGCAAGCCTTGTTGACTATCATTACGGCTGAGGGGACAAAATGTGTGTGAAAAAAAAAGGGATTTTGGCATTTGTTAGCCTGCGGTTAAATGTGGTTCAATGGGTCTTTCCCTAGCAAGCCCCCTTCCTCTACTCCTCATGGGCATGGAAAGAATCTCTCCTACCAGAACTATTAGGATTTCCACTGCCAATACTTGGCTGAATGTTATGATTATGAGTTGCTGACATTAGAAAGAGCAAATGAGAAGTTTTCTCATAAGTACTAGCTTCAGATTTCCATTTAGGAAGGGGTGGGACAACAGGATGCTTATGTTGGTAGATCTGAAGCCAGATCATCCTGGTTTAAGCTAAAATTTTGTTCTTTGCCACAGAATCTCTATCTTATGTTTTCATCCATAAAATGAAGGGGATAAGAATAGCATATACCTCACAGATATTGTATAGGGTTAAGTGAATATAATCAAACCTTACAGACTGTGCAAGACAGAAACAGTGGCAATTAATGTTCATTATTTTACAAGAAAATATAGATGGTGCACTTAGAAATTAAATACTTTATATATGGTAAATGCTCATTATGGATATTAAATGTTATTATTTATTAAAATGTTAAAATAGGTTTTGAAATTAAAGCTACTAACAAATTACATTTAAATAATTTAAAGTTTAATAATATAGAAAACTATTTCTAGATGGAATAAATGGTGTTTTTTAATTATTCAGAAAGAGTATTGGGTTATTTCAGTTAATTGGGACAGAGTAAATTGGGAGGGGGTTGGGTAGAGCAGATAGATCCAGGACCACAAATCTGAAGGAGCCTAACTTTGCATATAAAACATGTCAGAAAAGTGGAAGGTCACAGACTGACATTAGGAGGCACAGTTATGGTTGCTCTATTACAGAACAGAGAACATGGGACAGTGGTCGAAGACTGAGAATCAGTGAGACTAGGAAAATCCTAGAATTGATGACACTCTAATGATCTTGGGTGATCAGGCATTAGGAGAACTCTTCAAACTAGAATCCAGAAGGACTAAAAGAAAAGTCTATATCAGGCTCCTATCAGCCAGCACTTGCTGGCATCCACAATAGTGTCTGGGTTTGGTGATTGAATTTGGGAAGGATTCCCAGGTGGAGCAGTCCCTGGATTGTCCATCCATAGGTATTTTGTTCCCCCTTCTAAGAAGGAATGAAGTATCCACACTTTGGTCTTCCTTCTTCTTGAGTTTCTTGTGGATTGTGGATTGTGTTTTGGGTATTTCAAGCTTTTGGGCTAATATCCACTTACCATTGAGTGCATACCATGTGTGTTCTTTTGTGATTGGGTTACTTCACTCAGGATGATATGCTTCAGATCCATCCATTTGTCTAAGAATTCCATAAATTCATGTTTTTAATAGCTGAGTAGTACTCCATTGTGTATATGTACTACATTTTCTGTATCCATTCCTCTGTTGAGGGACATCTGTGCTGGTTCCTGAGAGCCTCTGACAGTGCCTGACTAATACAGAAGTAGAGAGTCACAGCCATCCATTGGAATGAGCACAGGGACTCTGAGAAAGGATCCAAGGAGCTGAAGGGCAGCCCCTTAGGACAAACAACAATATGAACTAACTAGTACCCTCAAAGCTCCCAGGGACTAAACCACCAACCAAAGAGTACACATGGTGGGACTTGTGGCTCCAGGTGCATATGTAGCAGAGGATGGTCTAGTTAGTCATCAATGGGAAGAGAGGCCCTTGGTCCTGTGAAGGTTCTATACCCCCATGTAGGGGAATGCCAGGGCCAGGAAGCAGGAGAGGGTGGGTTGGTGAGCAGGGAGAGGGGGAAAGAAACAGGGTTTGTTTGTTTGTTTGTTTGTTTGTTTGTTTGTTTAGGTTTTTTTGGAGGGGCAACCAGGAAAAGAGATATAATTTGAAATGTAAATAAAGAAAATATCTAATAAAAAAAGAAAAGTCTAAGATGCTTTTTATAAAAGCAAGGCACAGACTTAGGTCCAGGGAGACTGAAGATCCAATGGTAAGCAATGGCTACCAAGTTAGAGGCTAGTTCCCAACTAGAGGCTGTTCCTAAAGTCTCAGTCTATAGATTCTAAAGGTTTTCTAAGGTAAATGTCTCCCCAAAAAACCAATTTAAAGCTATCTATTTGATATGAACTCATTTGCAAAAGTCTAGTAACATTAGCAGACTGACTGTTTATGAGCCAATGCACATAGACTGTTTTTCAGAATTGAGAAAAAATACTAAAGATCAACTCAGAAGAATGTCAGTACAGAATTCTCAGCTGATGTGTAAGATGAGTAAGGCCTCCCATTTCTTCTGCTGAAAGAGGACAATGGTAACTTGGTTTTGCAAGTTTAGGCAAGGTTACACTTTCTTTTAATGGGTTATTTTATTTGTTTACATTTCAAATGTCATTTCCTTTCCCAGTTTCCCTTCCACATTCCCCCATCCGGTCTACCATCCCCTTTTCCTCTAAGAGGATGCTTATGCACCCACCCACCTACTCTTACCTTACCCCTCTAAAATCCCCCTATGCTGTGGCAACAAGACTCCACAGGACCAAGTACCTCCTCTCCCATTGATGCCAGTTAATGCAGTCCTCTGCTACATATATAGCTGGAACCATGAACACATTCATATATACTCTGGTTGGTGGTATAGTCCCTGGGAGTTCTGGGGGTGGAGGGTGGGATACTGTTGTTCTTTCTATGGTGTTGCAATCCCCTTTAGCTCCTTCAGTCCTTCCCCTAACTCTTCCATTGGCGTCCCTGGATTCAATCAGATGGTTGGCTGTGAGTATTTGCATTTGTCTTAGTCAGATGCTTGTGGAGCCTCTCAGAGGAGCCATACTAGGCCCCTGTCTAAGAGTACTTCTAGACATCAGCATTAGTGTTCATTGTTTAACAGGAGAAAGTCAATCAGTGCAAGCAATATGAGCTGGCTTGAGGAAAGGAGTTGGAATGACTGCACTATGCTGGTCCCCACTGTGCTTATACATGGTTTGGATCAGAAAAG
>JADRCC010574030.1:0-11264 GCA_019843855.1 Hylomyscus alleni | reverse complement strand
GTGTGTGTGTGTGTGTGTATGGCCAGTTGGTAAGATCATTTGCTGTGTAGGCATGAAGACCTGAGTTCAAATCCCCAGCCCAGGTAAAAGCCATGCTTTTCTGGGTCAGCTATTGGCGCACACACACACACATGTCCATATACCATACTACACATATATACACACAAATCAATAAACATATACTTGGTCCCTCAGACCCAACAGAAGAAGCTGATGCTCCGGGGTGATGGTCTTCTCCCTCCCTGCCTCCCAACAAGATGTCCTACGTCAGGATGAGGAGAATGAGCCACAGCAGCTGGCTGCGGAGATGTCAGCTGACTGCTCTCCCAACCCGCCACCCACAGAGCGGACCCCGCATGCACCTGCCCCCAGCATGCACCTGCCCCCAGGTGACTATGTACGTACCGGGGAGAAGGGGGGCACCTGGAGGCCGCACAGGGAGAAACAAGGGGTTAGAGAGGTACAAAAGGGATCCTACCAACCCCAAACCCCCTCCTTATTCCAGTCCCCCTCAGAGTCTAGCCTCTGGTGTGTCCACCTGAAAACTTCACACATCTGATTCCCCCCCATGCTGAACTTCACCTCCCAGCGGCCCTCAGGGCCCTGTTTAGATGTGGCAATGGGGGCCTCTGTTCTCCATTCCCCTATCACCCCTTCTGGGGCCCCGCATACTTGATGGTCAGGCGACTTTTGGGCACTGATGAGGGCGGAGCCTTGCTGAGGTCTTCCACAGACTGTTCCAGGGGCTTGCTCTTCTCTGCACCAGAGGCCACATTGTCTGTGCTTTCCATGTCATATCTGGAGATGCGACGCAAGAATTTTGAAGGCTCCCCAGACAAAGGACACTTAAAGGAAGGGACAGAGGGACTTGCAAAGCAAGACAGATCTGCAGGAGAGATCTCTCCCTGTAGGAAGGGGAGTTTGTGTTCATTCATGGCTCTCATTTCTGTTTTTTTGTTTCTTAAGACAGGCTCTCTTGGGGGCTGGTGAGATGGCTCAGTGGTTAAGAGCACCGACTGCTCTTCTGAAGGTGCTGAGTTCAAATCCCAGCAACTACATGGTGGCTCACAACCACCCGTAATGAGATCTGACACCTTCTTCTGGTGCGTCTGAAGACAGCTACAGTATACTTAAATATAACAATAAATAAATGTTAAAAAAAAAAAAAAAAGACAGGCTCTCATGTAGATCAGGCTGGCCAGAACTCACAGAGCTCTGCTTGTCTCTACCTCCCAAATTCTCAGATTAGAGATTTGTACCATGCCCAGCTCTTCCATAGCTCTATGGTGAGCCCAATGAGGGAGCAGGAAGGTCTGTTCTGAGCAAGGGTAGGCCTTCAGAAGAACGGTTGCCCAGGGCCAAGTCCAGCTTTCCTGAGACAGGAGAGGAGACCAGTTCCTGTTCAGAGGTCTAGCTGAGTGAGACCCAGGAATGTGTGATCAGGACGCTGAGAAGAAGCATGGGGGCTGGGGCAGGGAGCTTACGCAACAGAGCACTGGGCAAAGGCCAGGTACTCAAGCAGGACATCCAGACCGCGGTTCTCCTCATTGAGGAACTCCTGCACCCACCTGCAAAGCACAAGGCCCTCTGAGTTACATCCAGAATGGATTCTGCCCAAGCTAGCAATGAGCAGGCAAAGCAAGAGCCCTTGACTGCCCTTGCCCCAGAACATAACACCATCCCCCACCCTCAAGAGACCCAGGGATATCAGGGGATGCTGAGGGCCCAAGCAGGACCCTCAGCCCAGCCGTGTGTGGAAATCCAGCCCAGGCAACATGGGAGGAAGGAAATGGTCCAAGGGGACAGCCTGTGATGGAAAGGCTGGAAAGCCCCAGAGGCGGCCAGAGTCAATTGTCCTAAGCTTACCCAATGTGGTTTGTCCTCAGGGAAGTCTCCAGTTCCCGCAGCACCTGTGTAGACTCCTGAACTCGCCTCTTAAACTGGGGGCCAAAACACAAGGAGTCTGTGGGTGGAGCCCAGACTCCCACAGGCCTGAGGCATCGGCCAGAGTATCCACCCCCAGCGTACATTCAAGGCCTTTCACGTTTAGCCTCCCCCACCACCTCCACACACCTGTGCAACAGAATGAATACTCATGGACTACTGCCTTCCCCCATCATAGAGGGTATATGCAGACATGTTGGAAGGTACAGGGTGCACAGAGATGCCTCTATACAGAGATCCAGTATACACGCACACATGCACATCTCTGCCCAGACACACCGGGCATGCACATCCACACAGGTGATCCCCAGACAGGTACACACAGGGTGCCTACCTACATGCCCATTTGCTATGTGAGATACACATATATATCCATTTCTTACCTCCTCTCTCTCTCTCTCTCTCTCCTATGTATGGACTTAGGGATACACGGGAACAAATATACGTACAAATTCCAAAGCACACCTACCAACCACACATACATGTCTGTGCATGAATACACAGGGTGCACATATGTATACATACAATACAAATCCACACAGGAATGCCTGTGTAGGCACATATGGATGTGGGTGCAGGACGGAAAGGCAGAGAACAGGAAGGGAGATAGATACCCCCAGGTTGGACATCCAATCCGATGCTCCCTTTCGGCTGACCCCACCGGTGTCCAGGTAGCTCTTCAGCTTCTGGATGTAGGCTGCAGGGGGATTCTTGACTTGAAACCGCTCCTGGGGAGATGAATGGAGTGTACAGAGAACCCACCGCAGCTGCCCAAAGACCACTGGGTAGCTTTCTTCTCAGATCTGACTTGAGATTTCAGGCTATCTTAGACAGCTTCTGAAATACCAAAGGCACACACTCTGGACATGCGCCAGGCCTGGTGTGTGCCTTTCCTGGGGCCAGGGGAATAGAGGCCAGGCCGGCCACAGGCCCTGCCTTGAGTTATTCATTCAGGCCTGTTTTACCCTTCCTGGACTAGAGTGGAAAGTCTAGGCAGGGGCCAGCTCCCTGGCAGGTAGACAGCCCATGCCCTGCCTCTCTGTTTAGGTAGGTACCTGTTTGTGCTCTTTTCCTATATCACCCTGCCCCAGGTCCTCTCACAGAAGTACGGACCACAGCAGAGGCACACCCCACCACAAGGCCCCTTACCCTTCCCAGCCCAGAACCCTCTGATATGCTCAGACACCCTCTTCTACCTTCTACTCGCCAGTCTTTAAGCTCCCCTGAGAATCCAGACAGAACCCTTCAAGAGACACCAAGTGCAGCCCCAGAGCCTTTAGCGCACTCCCAACTCTGCCATGGCCCAGCATTACCAAGATGGATGCCCAGCTGGTAGGCCCTAGCCCATTAGTGGAAGGGTTTGCTGGTTCTGGGGGAGGCCAAGGGCCTCCTCTCTCCAACTCCCTACCTCCGAGCCCCCAGACCTCAGCTTGAAAGCAGCTCCTACCTCCTCCTCTTCAGGAACCTGCCTGCAGAGGCCAGTCCCCACCCTACCCCAGCCCTGCACTGGGAGGGAGTAGCTTGGGCTCACAGCAGCTGGATGGATGGGCCACTCTGTGAACCCAGGGCTTAGCCTGAGCTCTGACCCAGCATTCTGACCTGACGGCTCTTGGAGACGGCTGCTTGACTGTGTCTCTTCTGACCTCAGAAGAGAAAGACAGGGCACCTGCACCTTCCTCTCCCTCAAGTTGGCTCAACACAGGGATATTTTCTCTTTTTCTCAGCCCAGGGTAAGAGAGACAAGCCACTGGGCATGGAGACCCACACCTGTAATCCCAGAACTCTGAATAATGGTAGCCGTCTCTGAAGGCTAAAGCTGAAGGAAGGTGAGTTTGAAGCTAGCCTGAGCTGCATAGCAAGACTCACTTTCAAAAACAAAAACAGAAACCCAAGTGTAGCTCCGTGATAGACTGCTTGCTTAGCACGAATGAGGCCCTAGGTTCGGTCTCCAGCAGTGCAGAGCATCAAGGGCAGCCACGGCCAGCCATCTAGGACATACCCTACTGATGACCCCTATGGTTTCTGATCAGGCCTTTCAAGAGAATATGGAGTCCTGCATGGGCCCCCAGCCACCTTGGTACATATTAGCCCCTGGGTAGTAGGCAGGCCCCTCTCCTGCCAGCTCCCGCATCCTCAGAACGGGGTTCCCCAAGAGCAGAAGCAAGGGCAGTTGAGCCTTCCAGGCACCCACCTGGTCACAGATGAGCTCCCATTTCTTCTCATTGTCATATTGGCTCAGCAGCTGGACCTTGTCTGGAGGCAAGTTCATACAGTTCTGGGGGGTGAAAGACACAGACCTGAGCCCAAGGTTCCAATACAACCAAGAAAGAAAGAGTGGTCATCTTCAGGGAATCCGTGGTGCTCCCTCAAAGATGAGTTGTCCTCTCACCCTGGCAGTGTTGTCCAAGGAGAAAATCAAAAGCCAGAGAGGTAGGGCCACCTTCCCCAAGGTCCTAGGGTCCCAGGGCCCCAGAGCTGGAAAGGAACCTGGTGTCTGAATCCAAGTCTGACTGGGCCCTGGCACCATACACATCTACCCCTGGCACGCCTGGGATGAGGCAAGTTTGTGAGTTCCTCGAGATCTCCACAGCCTCTAGGCTCCACTGGAGCTAAGGAGACATGGTCTCTAACCCCATCCGAGTGAGAAGCCAGCAGGGAAGTCAACTCCAGACAGGCCCAGCTGGGACCTGCTGCCAGGGTCTTACTCCCACCAAGCACCTTGTATGCACAGACTAGGCCCAGGTCACCAGGAGCCATGTGGGGGCTTAGAGCGATGTGTCATCCAGCAGGGAGTCCCAGACTGGTCTGTCACAGCTGCAGAGGTGGTGAGATTTGAGCAATGGAAGTCATTCCAACACTGAATAGGAACAACCCTGGGCCTGTGGTACTGGTGTGGCCCAGGCTGGGACTCTCTTTGACACACCTAAGACAAGGCAGCAGTACTCTCCCCGAGGCCTTTCCCCCTAGCCGCAGGTCCTTGTCACAAGTCAGATGTATAGCTCAGGCAGGACTGTGGATTCAAGTGGGGGTTGCTGGAAGTAGGGGTCCTAGTGTCCCCCAGGGCCTAGCAAGTCTGCCTAACAACCTAGAGAACAAGGCCAGTTCACCCCAATCCAGGAAACCTCAAGTCTAACAAGGACCTAACTATATGTCAGTCCCCCAATACCAGTTCTTGCCTTCATAGGGTTCAGTTTAGCCTGGGTCTCCACCATGGATATGGGAGCCCCCAAGGAGCCCAGCCTAAGGCCTGGGACTTGTCAGACACCCACTCTGGTAGATCAGGCTATACACTCTCTGACCCTGGCTCTGAGAAGAGGCCATGGCTGGAGCAGAGAGGGAGCCACACCCACTCAAGACTCCTCAGCTAGCTTCCTCTCTTGGGTGGCAGGGTTAGGTCTGGGGCTCTGTCCAGACCTCGCCCCAAAATCACTGCCTTGACTCATCCTCAGAGAACAGGAAGCTGGGTATTATCAGCCCCCATTGCCTAAGGTTTCCGGCTGGGGCCCTGCTTGTGAGGTGAAACTGCCCACCCACCACACTCCAAGGCCAGCCGGGGGCTGAAGTACGTCATCCCTGACCCCATTTCAAAAGTAAGCCTGAACTGAGGGAAACTACACCAGGCCTGCTCCTGCTGCATGACGGAGTCTTTCCAAAAGGGGTCTGAAGACTGTGGGTGGGGCCTACTCTGCTTCAGGGGGCCTAGGAACCGACTTTTCCTCTGGGGATGGGGATGGGGATTGGAACTGAGGTGCAGCAAGACCAGGGGAAAGAGGAAGTTAGGAAGCCAGGCCTAGCAGGACCCTGGGGCTGGGGCCAGCATGGAGGAGGAAGATGGGGAGGAGGGAGATGGAGAGGAGGGAAATGGGGAGAAGGCTGAGCTCAGGCATCTGAGCCTTCGAGGGGACAGCATCTCTGTCGTGAAATGTCTGAGCCCCCAGTAACCCAGGAAACCTGCGTGGCTCTAGAATGGCCCGGGAGTACTTCTAATTTCAGTAATGTCCCCAACACTCATATTAAACAAGCAGCCTCGCTCGCCTACCTGCTTTTCATGTGAGGCACTGACCTCTTGTCCTGACCACCATCATCACTGACACGGTTACTATGTCTATCTCAGAGGCACAAATTAACTCAATGACCTGCCCAAGGTGACCTTAGGAAGACAGTAAGAGGAGGGAGGCAGTGACTGGTTTTGAGCCACAGCACCGCCCCCCCAGCCCCCGTTCATACCCCTCAGAGCCACTCCAGAGTTAGTGCTAGGGACAGACAACCTCTCCATGGGGCTGCCTGATGGACCTGCCTCAACTGTGGCAGAAGGCAGGGTGTCCCTTGTCCCTTAAGCTACCTGGGACTTTTCAGGCCCCGGGCCCACGTGCCAGCCTGCCAGACAAGCTAAATTTAGGCTCAGAAATCAGAAATAGCTCTGACAGCACTCAACACTCATTAGCAGCTGCTCCCTGGCTGTGGCTGTGCCCACCAAGGAGCCGGGTATCCAGAGAACAGTAGATAGGCTAGCAAATGCTACTCATTCAGGGTGAGGTAGGGCCGCCCTCAAGGTGAGAGCCAAACCCCATACCGGGGCATTCAGCAAAGACGTAGCCCAGTGAGCAGGGACTAGGTTAAGCAAAAGGATGACTGGCATTGTTCAAGTAGGACGGGA
This sequence comes from Hylomyscus alleni, assembly GCA_019843855.1. NCBI lineage: Eukaryota > Metazoa > Chordata > Mammalia > Rodentia > Muridae > Hylomyscus > Hylomyscus alleni. The sequence goes on along the minus strand of JADRCC010574030.1, from coordinate 4,663 downwards.
AGGGATAGGTAGTCTACATGTGTGACATCTGCCTCCTGATTGGATGGAGGAGAGATGGCAGCTGTGATGCAGAAAGACTGAAGAGACTCAGGCTCTGGGCCCACCTAGTCTGACAGCTTCTTGGCCTGTCAGCCTCAGCTTCCTCCTCCATAAAATGGGCACAAGCCAGCCTGCCCTGACACTCCCAGAGTGCCCAGGAATATTCAGAAGCGGTGTTTTTTTGTTTTGTTTTGTTTTTAGTTTTTTGAGACAGGGTTTCTCTGTGTAGCCCTAGCTGTCCTGAAACTCACACTGTAGACCAGGCTGGCCTCGAACTCAGGAATCTGCCTGCCTCTGCCTCCCAAGTGCTGGGATCAAAGGCGTGTGCCACCACTGCCCGATCAGAAGGGATGTTTTGATATAACATTCTCTGGTGTCTATCACTAGAAAGAAGCATCTTATAAATGAGGGGCACAGGAAACTGGAGGGGGTCCACAGAAGACCTACCTGTGCCCTCCCTTTCTTCACTGCCCCATTGCTTCATGCCAGGTGAGAAAGCAGGTAAATTTAATTAGATGGGGTGGGGCCACACAAAGGAGCTGACACTGGACATTAGGCACAGGCCTATTATAATCCCAACACTGTGAAGGCAGAGATAGGAAGATAGCTCCAAGCTTGAGACCAGACTGGACCCACAGTAACACAATGTATACAAAAGAATAAATAAGAGCAGGAGGGTGGTGGCAAAGGCCTTCAATCCCAGCACCTGGGAGGCAGAGACAGGCAGGTCTCTGAGTTCAAGGTCAGCCTGGTCTACAGAGAAAGTCCCAGGGCAGCCAGGGCTACACAGAGAAACCTTTCTGTCTGGAAACCCTCAAAAATAAATGAATAAATGGAATTGATTTCATTCATATTCCTATTCAACTGTGTGGGGACAACCCTTTCTCCCTGCCTCGACCTCTGGAGACTGCAGAGACAGATCCCAGCCCCACCGTTGCAGACTCATGCTATGAGCCTGCAAGTCCTGGCACTGTGGGCCTTGTTGATTTCTGAGACACTGTCCCAGGAGACCCAGGGCTCTGGCCACATCTGGACATGACCACACCCTACAGTTTTGCTTTCGTCTTTCATAGAATCTGGGCCACATCCCATCACCCCACCCCTTTCCCCACAGCCCTGCCCCTTGAGGTCCAGGAAGCTCCTGAATGTGGACCCCAATTCCAGTGTCAGGTAACCCCAGAACTCAGCATGACAGGTCCAGATCCCAAGGCTCATCTGTCCTTCTCCCCACCTCCCCGGCCCCCGACCTCTGTGAAGTATCAGCCTTGGCATTCAAGCCGCCGTCTGCACAGATGCAGAAACAATTAGTTGCACGCATCACTTAAAATCCCGGATACAGCCTTACAGGAGCCCTAAGAAGCAGTCCCAGGCTTAGAGGTAGCTATGCTGTAACCCTAGCCTGTGTCAGGGACCGAGAACCCCAAAAGTTACCAGTTTCTCTTATCTAAGCTCCAGGTTCTACAGAAGAGGACAAAAGGCCAAAGCGAGTGGGAGCCAGAACACCACATCCATATAATCCAGCAAGAGAATAATGACAACAACAACAACAACAATAAATATCCCTAGCATTTCTCTAGTCTCACTTCCTCTAAATATTGTTACCCATAACAACTCATTTAAACATCAACAAAGCACACCAGTTACTATTATAACCCCACGTCCCAGGTAGGAAACTGAGGCAAAGAGCTATTGAGTCACTTGCCCAAGAAGACCTAACTGACAATGTAGTTTAAGAACACAGGATTTGGGTTTTTTTTTTTTTCTTCTCAAAATAAGAGCACTGGGGTCTTGGCTGCAGACAGCCCTAGCCCCAATCCCCCATCTGAGAAACCAGGAACAGCCAGAGTAACTTCCTGCCACCCAGTACCCTACACTTCCTGTTGTTGCCCACACTGAGTTCTTACTCACTGGGGGAACCCCCCCCCCCAGCACACTATGCGTGTAGGGAAGTACAGGCCTCCACCCCCTCCTCGTGTGCACACCGCTGATTCTACCACCGTTAGCACCAGGCTACTCCACCCTGCAGGGGAGCTGGGCCCTCCCTCTCGTGGTTTCCGGCCCAGGCAGCTTTCAGTCTGGGCCTCATTGCTTCTAACCTGTGCAATGGCAAGGAGGACGCCTGGCCTGGGCTAGCAGAGACCTGGAGGTGACTCAGTAATGCACGGCTACCTGGGATGTTCTTGTCGGGGAGGGGCACAGGGCCTCAGGGAGGCCCGGGACAGCTCTCCTGGCTCACTGTAGGAAGTATTTATGGTCACTTGGTCCTTGATAAGCTCTATACTGAGTCCTCTACCTCAGCAATCCTCGGAGGACGCCATATACCTCTTATCCTCTCTTTATGCATAAGAAAACCTGGAGCTCAGGGCTGTGAACATGCCCAAGGTCACACGTGAATTAAGCAACAAGGATGAAGGTCATCCACCAAGCTGCCACGGTCCCCAACTCCACCCCCTTCAAAGGCAGGGAGAACCAAGCAACCTTCCAGAACCTTGAATTTTCAAGAAAAATGCAGAGGTGACCCAAGGGCAAACACCTGCTCCTGCTCATCTCCTCCAGCCTTTGCCAACCCCAGATGCCCCTGTGAATCATGCCCACTGTCCTGCATTTCGGGCCAGCATGTGCTAGCTGTGCCTGCTGGGAATGTCAGCCATGGACTCTGCCCAACCCAACAGCTAACCACAAGGCCACACCCCAATGAGATCCACTGTAGGGACAGTCCACCGGGGACTGAGGAACACGCCAAGCACTAAGGGACACCTTTGTCACTGCCCAGCAAAGCAGAGATGTCCAACCTGTTCTCATCACCAGCCCCAGAAGTAGAAAATGGAGCTCAAAGACCTATATTCTTCTTGGAGCTGTGCTGACTGCCCCAATACCTGATAAAGAGCCCACATCCTGGGCATGAGTAAGAGCCCTTCGGTGGGCTGGACCCTCATCCAGCCCTGCCTGAAGCTCCACACAGACATCCTGAGGTACTAGCCCTTATTCCTGTACCCCAGGTCCACGGGCTGACCATTTGGGCCCTGTAGCCAGCCGCATGCGTAGCACTCCTGGTGGACCCGGACAGGGTGGCTTGCCATCTCAACCCCTCGCTCTGCGTGCCTCTCAGAGAAGACAGGGGAGCATTGGAAGACACCCAGCCTTGGGCACGGGCGTAGGAGAGGCGAGAGCTCAGAGCCTGGCTGGCTAGTGTGTTTCCACCACCACAGCAGGCCTGTGTAGTGGGGCAGCCATCGCTCCTCCGCGGTTGCTAAGGCAGCAGTGGAAACCCTGGCTCAACCTGCTCTTTCTCGCCACCCCCAATTGTAAGCAGGGCACCCCCCTTTCTCATAGCCTTCATGGAAAGGTAGTAACCCGTCATCCACCCTAGGTGGGAAAATGTCTCTTTGCTCCCCTGTCCTGGCTGGTGGGAGCACCCCAAATCATAAGGAGAGTACCATAGCTAAGAGAAGAGGAAGTTTGGGGACCTGGGAATCCTACCCCAACTAAGGATGAAGAGGCTAAGCTTGAAATGACAGGTTCCCAGGACCATGTGACTGGGGAACTGGGTTCCCCTATTAACACTGGGGAATCCAGAGGGTGGGGCCCCACAACAACTTCAGATTCATTTCATGTTACACATTCCCTGAAGACTACGCATGACCCCAGGAGCACAGGTCAGATGGACCACACCCACTCGTAGACTCCTGATTTCACCAAATCTTTAGCCCTGGATGGCCTCAGGCAGAGGTCAGGGTCGTTAATCCAGGTAGGGCTCATGACCCTAATGGCGAGGGAACAAGAAAAGCCAGTTCTCAACCTTGTGACCTGAAGATGGGTTTACCCACCTACAGAGGATAAGGGACAGTTTTTAATTCCAGGGGACCTGAAAGGGATGGGTAAGTAACCCTTGTGGGTGCTGCTGCCCTAGACTTCCACTAAGCCACCAAGACACTCTGGAAGGTCCATGTCCTGACCTTCCCTCCAAGCCCTGGCCCTCAGGGGCTCCCAGCACCATTTCCTATCAGACTCATCACCATGCCGCAAATCCACCCAGGGCAATCAAGTCCTGCACTTGACTTTTGGAATTTCCACTGGTCTGAATTATTCACAAAGCTTCTTCCCATTAGTGTACCTGAGCAAACAGACTGGCTGAGAACTATCCCTTATCCATAGACACATGCACGAAGGGAGAATCGAACCTACGGCCCTCCTGACAGGCTGAACCAGCCACTCACTCTGACTCCTTATATGACCCCCTCCCCAACTTGCTCAGCTCAGCTGAGCTTGGTTGGCCAAGATCAGGATTTGGGGAAGAAGGAGTTAGGGGCAGGTGGAGAGACAGAGAAGTCCAAAGCTAGCCTAGTGTGATATGTCCCTGAGAGTCCCTATTTGTCCCCAAGTTGAGCACTTGCGCCTTCACAAGGAGAGACCCCACCCTATCTCAGAGGTCCCCCAAGCTCCTCCTCTCCTTCTGGAGCCAGTATTCTCAGGAACTGTTGTCCCTTTGGGACCATGCAGAGGATCTACCAAGTCAGGCCTAATGATTCGCCAGCCAGAGAGGGAAAATGCCGTCTAGGAAGTGTAGGGGACAGAGGGCCAGCACTTCTTTGCTTCCAGAGTGAGCCTCCTCTGGACTCTCATC
>JADRCC010574028.1:0-16466 GCA_019843855.1 Hylomyscus alleni | reverse complement strand
TTTTTTTTTTTTTTTTTAGGATATCCTCAGAACTCTTCTGGGGAAAAACTACAAGCCTAGTGCTTAAGAGTCCCTTTTTAATTCTCCCATGACAATTCAGTTTAATATATATTGAAAAGTTATATATTTTGAAAAGAAAACAATTAAATATACTTTAATTTGTAGAAAGGAGTATTGCATTTACAATATAAATTGGTCCAATAAAATCTCAATGAGGAACAAAAACCTGAGCAAAATTAAAATTCAACTTAGTTAAAGAAATTTTGTGTATTGTTCTGGGTGTTAAATTAATCATGACCTTTTAATCTAAGTTTTCTGTTTTGGTTAAAATATAGTAATTTTAAAATCTTACATCTCTATTCTTCAACTATTTGCCCCATTATTTTTTTCCACAGAACAAATGAGCCTGGAAAACAAATTCTTTTTTATTGTATGAAAAATTCTTTTTTTAAACTTTTATTGCATTATGATGAGAAAAGTTACATGACTAGAGCCAGTCCTTCCTGTGATCCTGGTTGTGTCAGAATTCCTCAGAGTCAAGCTGTCTCTGTGATCCTGTCATCCTGGACTTTTTAGAGCACCTGGGAGTGCAGCTTCCTGTGGGTGTTGTGGGACTGGCTGTGGAGCTTGCACCCAAGGTCTACTCAGGACACCAGCCCAGACAGACCAGAAGGAACCTGAGCCACTGGGCTGGCAGACTTCCTATGTGCCTGGTCCTGCTGGTCCCAGTTACTCCTGGTGTTGAGACAGATGTTGTGTCCCCCTTACCTCTGGTCCTGGGTGTGTTAGAGCACCTGGGAGTGAAGCTTCCTCTGAGTGTTGTGGGACTGAAAACAATAAAATTCTTAAGGCAAACTATTTGTCAAAGCTATCCAGATTGCTCTATTAAAACTTTGTATAATTCATAGTTGTTTTATATAATTTCAGTATCATCTGTAATACTTAGACTGTTTACACCCAAATTTAATTATCCTAATCTAACTTTCCGAATGATTTAATGATTACATTCATTTGTTATGCCATCAGTGTTGCAGGTGTAACAAATATGCAAGTATATTAATATATTCCTCCTGTATCTGGCATGGTGTGAATGGGTGTGGGAGACCCTCACTGCCTATAGTATTGTGTGACTGCTTCTTGAGACACAGTCCACTATATTGGGCAATTTTCCTGCAGAGAAGTGTGAAGATGAACTTTCATAGATTAATACTGGTTAGATGAATTAATTATTTTATGAAATTCTTGATTTGATTCAAGTTAAATAACTTTTGGAAGTTAGGATGGTTGATAAGAAATTTTAAAGAGATGGTTTAAGTTGTTTTACTAGGAAAATATAACAAATATAGAACCAAGACTAAAATGTGCCTCCTCTTTATATAGTGCGGGCTTTATAGGCTAAAAAAGGAGTACATGAATACCAAGCTGCACATCTGCTACATAAGTGTGGGAAGCCTCAATCCAGCCTGTAAATGCTCATGGAATATCTTGTTTTCTCCATCTATGGTAATCAAGAATTTTGCTGGGTATAGTAGCCTGGACTGGCATTTGTGTTCTCTTAGGGTCTGTATGACACCTACCCAGGATCTTCTAGCCTTCATAGTCTCTGGTGAGAAGTCTAGTGTAATTCTATAGGCCTGCATTTTTATATCACTTGATTTTTTTCCTTTTCTGCTTTTAAATTTCTTTCTTTGTTTAGTGCATTTGGTGTTTTGATTATTATGTGACAGGAGGAATTTCTTTTCTGGTCCAGTCTATTTGGAGTTCTATAGGCTTCTTGTATGTTCATGGGCATCTCTTTCTTTAGGTTAGGGAAGTTTTCTTCTATAATTTTGTTAAAGATATTTACTGGCCCATTACATTGGAAGTCTTCACTCTCTTCTATACCTATTATCCTTAGGTTTGGTCTTCTCATTGTGTCCTGGATTTCCTGGATATTCTGGGTTAGGAGCTTTTTGCTTTTTGCATTTACTTTGACCATTGTGTCAATGTTTTCTATGGTGTCTTCTGCCTCTAAGATTCTCTCATCTATCTCTTATATTCTGTTGGTGATGCTTGAATATATGACTCCTGATTTCTTTCCTAGGTTTTGAATCTCCAGAGTTGTCTCTCTTTCTGATTTCTTTGTTGTTTCTATTTCCATTTTTAGATTCTGAATGGTTTTGTGCATTTCCTTCACCTGTTTGATTGTGTTTTACTGTAATTCTTTAAGGGATTTTTGTGTTTCCTCTTTAAGGGATTCTAGCTGTTTACCTGTGCTCTCTTATATTTCTTTGAGGGAGTTATTTATGTCTTTCTTAAAGTCCTGCATCATCATCATGAGAAGTGATTTTATATCTGAATCTTACTTTTCTGTTGTGCTGGTGTGTCTAAGACTTGCTATGGTGGGAGTATTGGATTCTGATGATGCCAAGTAACCTTGGTTTGTGAAGCTTATATTCTTATGTTTGCCCTGCACCATCTGGATATCTCTAGTGCTACCTGCCTTTGACAAATCTCTGAGAGACCTCATGGGTCCAGGTTTGTTGACTCTTTTGGTCTTCCTATAGAGTTCCTATCCCCTTAGGGGTTCCCAATTCTTAAACCAGCTCTTGATAAGAGTCCCTGAGATCTATCCAACATTGGACTGTGAATCTCTGGTTCTGTTTCAGTCAACTGCTGGGTGGAGCCTGTCAGAGCACAGTCATACTAGGCTCCTGTCTGCAATCATAACAAAGTGTCATTAATAGTGTCAGGGACTGGTGCTTCCCTGTAGAATGGTCTCACATTGTTCTGGTTATTGGTTGGCTATTCCCTCAGTCTCTCTGCTCCATCAATGTCCCTGCCTGACTATAGAAGGTAGCTATTTCAGGTTCCATATCCCCACTGCTATGAGCTTCAGCTAAAGTCTTCCATATAGACTCATGGGAGCCACTCCACCATAAGTCTCTGGAAGGTACTAAAATGACCACATAGCCCCACTCCCACCAGCTGCATGTCCACATTCACTCTTCTGGCTGTCTGGCACTCCCTCCTATCTCTCCACAAACCTATCATAACCATGTCTATCCACATCCCCATCCTCTCTACCACCAAATCACTCCTTCTATCAGCCTCTTATGACTATTTTATTCTCCTTTCTCTATGAGATTTGAGCATCCTTACTGGGACCTTATTGTATAGCTTTTTTGGGTCTATGGAGTGTGGTAAATATCAGGGTAAATATCCTGTATTTTGTGGCTAATATCTACCTATAAGTGAGTATATGCCCTGCATGTATTTTCTAGTTCCATCCATTTACCTGCAAAATGTATGAAATCTTTTTTAAATACCTGAATAGTATTCCATTGTATACATGAACCACATTTTCTGTACCTATCCCTTGGTTGAGGGGCATCTGGGCTTTTTCCAGTTTCTGACTATTACACATAAAGCTCCTATGAACGTAGTGGTGTAGGTATCCTTGTGGTGTGGTGGAACATCTTTTGGGTATATGCCCAGGAATGTTATAGCTGGGTCTTCAGGTAAAACTAGTACCAATTGTCTGAGAAATTGCCAGATTGACTTCTAGAGTGGTTGTACTCCCATAAGTAATGGAGGAGTGTTCTCTTTGCTCCTCATCCTCACCAGCATGTTCTGTCCCTTGAGATTTTATTCTTAGCTGTTTTGATGAGTATACGATGGAATCTCAGTGATGTTTTGATTTGCATTTCTCTTATAAGTAAAGATGTTGAACATTTTAAGTGCTTCTCAGCCATTCAAGTTTCCTCTTCTGAGAATTATCGGTTTACCCCATTTTAAATTGCATTATTTTGTTGGTTGGTATCTAATTTCTTGAGTTCTTTGTATATTTTGGTCATTAGTCCTCTGTTGCTTGCAAGGTTAGTGAAGATCTTTCTTTAATATGTAAGCTATAAGTACTTGGAAAATTAAATAGAAAAATATCAAGTAAGATAAAAATAAAATAAATACCCACAAACCTACAATCAACAGCTGCTATTCCTAACTTTCTGCCTGACTCTGCCATTATGTTGCTTCTCTATGATATAAAGTCACCTAAAAGTTGAGATAGAAGCATTACTTTATTCATAATAACAAACTTTTATTAAAGGAAATAGACTTAAATTTCATATCACCTGTATATTGCAATTCCTCTCTCAAGTGCTAAACCCAACTCTGGCCATTTTTATGTCAATGTGACACTGGCTAGCATCATTTGAGATATGCTAGTCAAGATATTTTTGAGATATTTTGAGATATTTTATGTCAATGTGATACTGGCTAGCATCATTTGAGATTTGTCAGTTGGGACTCTCAACTGACAAAATTCCTCTATGAGATCAGGCTGTAGGCAAGCCATAGGACACTTTCTTAATTAGTGATTAATGTAAAAGGGCCAAGTCCACTGTGAGTAGAGTGACCTGGCCTGGTCATCCTGGACTCTATAAAGGAGCAATAGCTCCTACATTCTTCTTCCTGTACTACTTATATTTCTGTTCTGAGTTTAATAATAGACTACTATGTAGAAGCGTGAGCCAAATAAGTCCTTTCCTCCCCAGTTTGTTCAGGTCATGGTGTTTCATCACAGCAACAGCAACCCTAACTAGGACTCACTTCATGTCCTTTTCAATGTCCTGGCTTTGAGAAGAGGTGCACAGGGAGCAACTGTGTGATGAGGGACCTAGAGGAGAAAGGACAGCAATAGGAATATGAAGTGAATAAATGAATAAATGGGTGGGAAGAAATATTTTTAAAAATTCCCTGGCTTCCATGTAACCACATCTCAAAATCTGGAGCTAGGTATTGCAGGTAAGAGAGGCCTGGGTCTGTATTACTTCACTAAACATAATCTTTCAATTGTTATCCATTTGATGGAAAATTGGATGATTATAGGTGTTTGGTTTTTTCCAGATGAATAATATTCAATTATGTATATTACCACAGTTTTGTTCTCTGTTCATCAGTTGAAGTACATTTAGGTTGTTTCTATTTTCTAGCTATTGTCAATAGAGTGTCAATGAAGTAGACAGTCAAATCTTTTGGGCATATGCTAAGAGAAGTCATATGGTAGATTTACTTTTAGTTTTTTAATGGTTCTCCACACTGACTAACCCATTTTCATTCCCACCAACAATAATTGAGGGTCCTACTTCCACAAACTTCTAGAAACCTCTGTTGTTATTTTGTTGATCTGAGTCATTGTGATTAGATTGAGTTTTCGTTTTCCTTCTCTTAAATCTTAAGGATGATTACATTTTTTGAGGTATTTCTTAGCCCTTTTTATTTTTCCAATTAAAACTTTCTGTTCAGATCTCTTATTTTATTTATTTTTAAATTTGACTGTTTGTTTTAATGACTCTTCATTTTTGAGTTCTTTGTATAGTCTGCATATCAATCCTCCATTAAATATAGCTAGCAATTATTCTCCTCCACTCTATATGATTGTTCTTCACACAATTTATCATACTTTCAGCTGTCACAAAAATTTTTAAAGTTTATAAAGTTCCACTTGTCAGTTGTTGACATTAATTCCTGGGTGAATAGAATCCTGTTCAAAAAGTCTTTTCCTATACATAATCCCTCTAGGGTATTGACTGTGCCGCCTTCTTGGAGTTTTAGTGGTTTATGTTTTAAATTCAGTTTTTTGATCTATTTGGATCTAATCTTTGTTTGAGGTGATAGATATGGGTCAGAATTCATTACTCTGCATTGAATATCTAGTTTTCCCATTGCTACTCATTGAAGATGCTATGTATCATTTCTATAGTGTATGTTTCCACTTCTATCAAATTGTACAAGGCTGTATTTATGTGAATTCATGTTTGGATCTTCTCTTTTAAGTCACTGACCTACATGTCTGTTTTTCAGCCAGCACTATATTTGTTTATTACGATAGTACCATAATATGCCTGGGAATCTGCAGTGGCAATCTTTCCACTATAGTTTTCCCTTCATCTCAGGACTTTCTTTGCTCCATAAGTTTTTTTTTCCTGTCAGATTATTTCTATTTGCAATTAATATGAAGAAAATTTCAACATTCCAGCAAAAGGGATTTATACTAATTAAAATAAAGTGGCTACCAATTTGAGGAGGGATGGGGTAATATGGGAAGATTTTGTTGGTAGAAAGAGAAATGTGAAATGATCTAATATTTTAATTTAAAGTACATCTATCAAAGACAAAATAGATATAGGCCCATGAATTGTCAATATTTCTATACACAGGAAGGCTCAATATCATCAAAACATAATTGATTTCTAAACTCACATATGAAATCATGTATTTCTTACTAAATCCAAATGTATTTATTGGTTTAAAATACAACTTATGGCATTTTTGTAAATAAAATCATAAACACAAGAGAGAAAGGGATGAAGATTAGAAGGTTAGAACTATGCAGGAAGAGTAACAGAGTCAACTAACCTGGACTTTGGGGGACTCTCAGAGACTGAACCATTGACCTAAGAGACAGATGAGCGTAAGATGAAATCTCAACATAGCTCTAATTGACATTTCCTTGGTTGCTAAGGGTGCCAAACACTTTCTAAGGTATTTCTTAGCTATTTCACTATTTTGTTTGAGAATTATCTGTTCAAATCCATCATCCACTTGAACCCCTGCCAATGCTAACCTAATTCAAATACTAACATTTTGCATAAATGTCCATTTATAATTCTCTTCAACCTAATGCTCTGTTTTCTATCATCTGTTTTATCTACCATTTATCTATCTACTTACCATCTATCTATTAGTCATTTATTTGTCTTATCAAAATTGATGCTTTCTCTCTTTAGAAACATTTATCAACATTACCTTTTGGTCATCATCTTTCCCTAGAGTAAATTGAGCTATGTGGGCAATCAATATTCAGGAAGAATTCTAAAAGTACTTTGTCTAAGATTGCCTTTGCAAAGATATTTTTTTAAAATGAGTTTCTCAAAGTATATAATCTAAATGCCAAGAAATAAAGAATGGTATTTAACCTATTCAAATTAAAATACACTTTTTTCTTATTTAACATACTATTACATAGTTTAAGCTTGCTTAACACATTTTAATCTTTATCTTAGGGATTATTTTAATTTTAATTTAAGGATTAATAATATAAAATAAGTTATAGCAAGAACAATTTAAAGATTAATTTTATAAATTCACATTCCCCAGTAAAAGTTAATAAGATAAAATTCCTATAGAGTTCATTTTTCAACTGGATCCTTAAGTATAACCCAATAAATATGATTTACAGAGCAATTACACGAAAGTCTTTTCTATTATTACTGCATTAAATGTATTTGAGGAAGTAATCTAATCAAATGATGATTAAGGCACAGCATGTCTTCCAAATGAGAACATAAAAGTTGGCTGTTTCTCATTCTTTCCCCTAGTCCTGTTTGATATTCTCTAGAAATACTTCCCTCTATCCTCAAATGAATATAACTTTATCAAGCATAATCTCATAAGACAATGCCTAACCCTGACGTGATGCTGGCCAGACAATGAAAGTCATCAGTGTTTCTAGCAAAAAGTAATCTGGGAGAATCTCATTCTGTTAGTCATACTGAATCTATTCAGGAGCTCTAAATCTTCTTTATCTCCATCTACATACCTCAAGAGCTGAGGAAACTGGTGATGAAATCTATATCCATTCTAAGTTCAAAGCTATCTAAATAATCATCATGACATTATGACTATGCTTAAGATGCCTTGGATGATCCAGGATAGAATCGTGGGAAAGACATGGTACTTGGACATTTGTGCATCTGAAATATGTCTTTGTACATATCATTTCAATTAATTTTGAGTGTTTATATATAGTCATATATTCTATTAAAACATTTTTAATTCTAAATAGAAAAGACAAATAATTTAATTTTTTAAATTCATATCTCATTAAAACATTAGTTTTTAAAATATATTAATTTAGGACTATATTTCTAGGACCATAGCTCTGCCTGCACCCCTAGAGGTCTGGTACCACCCAGGAGAAAGAGGTAAGATCACTAAGCACCAAGCCCCTGCCCTCTGGGTCCCCCAGCAAACTCAACAGCTGTGAAACATGCCTTGCTCCATCTGCATTCCATTTCCCAGGCCACAACTCCACCCGCATCCCTGGAGGCCTGTTGCTACCTGGGAGAGCCCCAAAACCTTGCCTACTGTACCTCTTAGGGAGCCCAGAAGCAATGAAGTGTGCACTGCCACTCTGTACTCCATCATCTGGTACACATCTCTAACCACAGTCTCAGAAGTCTGAAGACTTCAGGGGCCACCTGAATTTTGTCAATTCCTTTCCTGATCCTCTAGGCAAACTCAACAGCAGAAAGCTCTGTCCTGTCCAGTTTGTACTCCCATGCTATTGCACTAACTGCATCCCTAGAGGCCTGATGCCACCACCCAGGATAAACAGAGCCTGCAACCACAAGCCTTGGTGCATCTCTGGTTTTCTGCTGAAACCATGAAAAACCCAGCCCTACCTGCAGTCCCAGAGTCATGCTGACATAAGGGACTACCAGCTCTACCTGCAGGTCTGCATCAATCACGTACTAACAGGTCTGACCACACTAGGGGCAACCAGATGGTTAAAGGCCAGAATAAGAACACAATCAAACAGGCAGTGGCCCTTAAGAAGAAACAAATAAACACAAACATAAAGAGATAAATAAAATCAAACAGATGAAAGAAACAAATAATGGAAATAGAAGAAATAAAGAAAACACAAATTGAGGCAATCCTGGAAATGGAAAGCCCAGGAAAGAAAATAGGAACTATAGACAGTGGCAGAACCAACAGCTTATAAAAGATGGAAGAAAGAAACTCAGGCATAGAATATATTACAGAAAAATTGGTACATCATTTAAAAAATGCTAAAGCTAAAAAGACTCTAACATGAAACATCCAGGAAATTTGGGACAATATGAAAAGACAAACAGTAAAAATAATAGGAATAGAAGGAGAAGACCCCAACTCAAATGCTCAGAGAGTATCTTTAACAAAATCATAGAAGAAAATTTCTCTAACCTAGTGAAAGAGATGTACAAGAAGCTTATACAGAACAAGAAATAGAGCAAACCAAAACAGAAAAACACCTGCCACATAATAATTCAACCACAAAATGAACAGAACAAGGAACAAATATTAAATGCTCCAAGGGAAAGACCAAGTAACAAATAAAGACAGACCTATCAGATTACACCAGAATACTCAACAGAGACTTTAAAAGCTAAAAGGACATGGGCAGATGTCTTACAGACTCCAAGAGATCACAGATGCCAGCCCAACTACTCTACCCAGCAAAGCTTTTAATCACTATAGATATAGAAAACAAGATATTCCTTGACAAAACCAAAGTTAAACAATATCTTTCAACTAATGTAGCCCTACAGAGCAAACTAGAAGGAAAACTCCAACATAAGAAGGGTAAGAACACACAGGAAAATACAAAAAATAAATAATTTTACACAAGAAAAAAGTAAAGAATTACTTACACACACACACACACACACACACACACACACACACCAACTGTACCACCATCAACATCAAAATAATAAGAATTAGCAATTGGTCATTAATACCTCTCAACATCAATGTACTCAATTACCCACTAAAAATACACAGGCTAACAGAGTGGATGTATAAGAAAGAATCTCTATCACTCTGCTGCATACAAGAAAAAAAAAAAAAAAACCTCATCAAAAAAGATAAGTATTACCACAGAGTAATGGGCTGAACAAGGTTTTCCAAGTAAAAGAACACATAAACAAGAGTAGACATTCTAATATCTAATAAAATAGACTTTCATCCAAATTTAATCAGAGCAGATAGGGAAGGACACTTCATATTCATCACAGGAAAAACCCACCAAGAGGACATTTCATTTCTAAATATCTCTACCCCAAATGCAAGGGCACCTACAATTTTAAAAGAAACATTGTCAAAATTTAACTCACACATTGAACTCCTCACATTATTATGGGGAGACTTCAATATCCCACTTTCAGCAATGGACAGGTCATCAAAACAAAAACTAAACAGAGAAATAATTAACTAATAGATTAGTGCATCAAAGGGACTTAACAGATATCTATGATTCTTTTGTTTGTACCTAACAAAAGAATATACCTTCCTTTCAACACCTCCTGGAAACTTCTCCAAATTTGACCGTATAGTTGGTCACAAACAAAGCCTCAATAAATATAAGAAAAACTGAAATAATTCCTTGTATCTTATCAGACCACCATAGATTAAAGCTGGACTTCAACAACAAGAGAAACAACAGAAAGCCTACAAACTCATGGAAAATGAACAGCTCTTTAGTCAAAGAGAGAAGAGGGAAAGAGCAAGAGAGGAATATTCCCTGTATATGTATATGGGTTCTGACATAGTGGCTGCAGATAAAGGTGCGACATGAGGCCAATGGATTCTGGGAATATGGCATCTGTTGCCCTGGCAACAGGCCTGTGAGGCCTGCCCATGTGATGTCACAGGCTTTGGAGGTCCTGATGTTAACATACCTCCCTTTTTGTTATTATAAAGAGAAGGAAAGAAAAAGGGAAGGGGAAGCCTACGGTGAAAATGGAACAAGGGCTTTGTGTCTCTTAAACTACTTCCTGTTGTCTAGGGGTGTCATCAATGGGGGGTAGCTGGTTTTCACCATCTGGATCCACTTGGTAAACATTCCCATCAGGTTCCTCTGTAGACAACAGCTCATCTGTGGGCAGCGGCTGGTAATCCTGTAACTGGAGCTGATTAATAGTTTGGTTAGAAATTTTTTGTATTTGTCATTGATGACATGTAGAAACAAGATTAATGAGGCAGGGAGCAAATAATAACATCAGGAAGATGACTAGGAAAGGAGTCATAAAGGTAGTATCCACTTCCATATAAGGTTTTTGAAAATCCCAGAACTGGAGGTCTCATGGTCCCTGAAATTTTTTATGTCTGATTGTAGCTCCTGGATTTTATTTCTTACTATCCCAGATTGGTTGACATCGAAGCAGCATTCTTCTTGGAGGAACAGGCAAAGACCACCTTCTTTAGCTGTCAGGACATCTAGTCCCCATCTGTTCTGAAGCACCACGACTGTCAAAGAATCGATCTGTTTTTGGATAGTAAGCACAGTTTCAGACATTTTTTGAAAATTGCTTTGAGACTGGGAAGTGAATGTATCATATTGGGTCATGGAAGTCATTAGCCCTGCAACTCCAGTACCAACACCTATGACTATTCCCGTAGCAACCAAGAGTGGCACAACTTGAACTGCCCTCTTATGTTGGGCAGTTATCATATCTACAACTGGGATTGGCAGGGGCTCGTTTCCCTGAATTACTCCCAGTTCAGGGAAAAGAAGTACTAATGTACAAACTCCTGACCAACTGCCAGGTAGGTGATGATATGTCTGGATGCCACAAAGAACTGATGTGTTTTGGATTGCAGTACATTGTGGCAGAGATGATATATCAAAGGTTATGGTTCTATTGCCATCTAGGGAGCTCAGCATTCCCACTGAATGAGTCCCAGAGGCCTTAAAACAGTTTGTCATGCTAAAGACAGGGACAGAGGTAAGTTATGGAGTCATGGCAACACTGGAGTCAGAGCAGCTAACAAAGGGTGAGGTAATGTTACTCGGCAGTATCACCAGAGACACTGTAAGTGACAATTGTGAGTTAGTTCCAGGGTGTACATATAATCAGCAATTCGTAAAGCATTCAGGTCTGGTGAAATTAAGGAGTTGGTATGCCAAGTCAAGGTCTGAAGTAAAAGGCAAAATGACAAGTTAGTGTCATTTAAGAGGGGTGATGTCAAAGAGGTAAGGACCTAGGTGGAGTGTTTGATTATCTCTCCTGCTTTTCTGATATCCAGGGGTTGGGCAATTGAGACATATTTTCTCTGGATATGGATGGTACATACTGGGGACCCAGGCTTACCAACAACTCCTGTCTCCCACCTGGAATGCCATGGGTCTTGTATGTAGAAAAAGAGTGTCTTGCAATGTTGATAGAAGAAATGATTGATCTGTGATCTTAGCATATGTATCTGACAAGACTAATATAGGCAGCCCCCATATTCGTCTGGCCATTTTCTACAATAATCTTTTGTCTGGTCAAAGAGAAAGCAAGTATAGAGATGAAAATATTTAGATGGGATTACAGATACTGGGATGATAGCAATTTGGATTGGTTCCTGGCATCTGGCTATGGAGCAGTTTCCTGACCCTATTTGGAAAGACTGTTTGTTATTTGTGGGGGTTTCTTAGACCTTGAATCTCCAAATTTAAGGGCTACCCTGGATAGAAATTAAAAGGAAGGGGAGGATCAGAAACTCATGTCTAATCCAGTGAGGTTGAGCTCAGCTGCCAGAGTGGAGTCTCATCTTCTGGAATTGGGAACAAGTTGGTAAGTCTCATTGTCCTCTGGAGCTTATCAGAGCATGGTCCTGTTAAGATCGATGTGTATGAAGAATAGGAAGGTCAAGGTCTAAAGTAAAAGGCAAAATGACAAATTAGTGTCATTTATGAGGGGTGATGTTGAAGAGGTAAGGACTTCAGAAGAGTGTTTGATTATCTCCCCTGCTTTTCCGATATCCAGGGGTTGGGCAATTGAGAAATATTTTCTCTGGATATGGGTGGTACTTACTGGGGACCAAGGAAGAAGAGGAATGAAAGGTTTGAGATGAAACAGATAGACCCAATGAGAGAGTCCCTCAAGTTTAGCAGCTGTAGGGGTCACAATAGTTACCTTAAAAGGGCTCTGCCATTTGAGAGAGAGAGAGGTAAGGGCCGATGACCTGGAGGGGATAGAAGGACTTCTTCTCCACTGTTGATAGGCAGTGGACAGGGGACAGTGTATGGCTGAGGTAGATGGTAGTCAGCAAAGTTCCATAGGAGAGAGCGGATGTGGCAAAGTAATAAGGTAAGTAGATAGTCTGGAAGGGGAGAAGATTTAGGTAAAAACCCGGGAGTTAGGACTGGATGTTCATACATGAGTTCAAAGGGAGAGATGAGGAGAGGTCGCTTTGGGAGAGCTCGTAACCTAAAAAGAGCCAGGGGTAGGAGTTTAACCCAATCAAGGTGAAGTTCCTGTGACAGCTTAACAAGAGAGATTTTTAAAGGGAAGTTAGTTCTTTCCACCTTACCAGAAGACTGAGGGTGGTAAAGAATGTGAAAATGCCAGGAGACATCTACAGCCTTAGATAGGATGTGAGAGACTTGAGAAGTCAATTCAGGATCATTGTCTGATTGCAGAGAGGCTGGGACACCAAACCGGGGGATGATCTCTTAAAGGCCAAGATCAGAGACTGTCTGAGCCCTTTTGTTAGTTGTGGGAAATGCCTCTACCCAACACAAGAAGGTGTCCACCAAAACCAGGAGGTACTTGGCTCATCTGACAGTGGTCATATGGGTAAAGTTAAGTTGCCAGTCAGTTCCAGGAAGGGAATCTCTAGCCTGATGGGTAGGAAAAGGGGTGCAACAATATCTTGATTTGGCGTCAGACTTCTGACAGATTTTGCAAGAAGCAGTGTTAGATTTTAAGAAGCTTAAGTCCTCAGGAGTTGGCTGTAGGTGGGTCTTAACAAAAGAAGACAATGCTTGGCTATTAGGATGAAAGAGTTGGTGAAGATAGGACAGTGTTTGGCGGGTGTCAGGAGCTAAAGGAGGTAGAAGAATGTTGAAATAATCCCATGCATCTTATCAGATCACCATGGGCATAAGCTGGTCTTCAATAGCAACAAAAACAACAGAAAACCCACATACAAAATGAAACTGAACAGCTCTCTACTCAATGATAACTTGGTCAGGGAAAAAATAAAAAAATTAAAAAAAGGAAATTAAAGACTTCCTGGAATTCAATGAAAATGATGACACAACCTAACCAAATTATGGGACATAAAGAAAGCAGTGCTAAGAGGAAAATTCATAGCACTAAGTGCTCTGGAAAAGAAATTGGAGAGATCTTACACTAGCAACTTAACTGCATACCTGAGAGCTCTAGAATAAAAAGAAGCAAACACATCCAAGAGGACTAGAAGTCAGGAAATAGTCAAAATCATGGTTGAAATCTAACAAATAGCTGCAAAGAAAATGATACAAAGAACAAATAAACAAAGCTAAAAGTTGTTTCTTGGAAAGAATCAACAAGATAGATAAACTCCCAGCCAAACTTACTAAAGGGCCCAGAGACAGTATCCAAATTAACAAAATCAGAAATGAAAAGAGAGACCTAACAACATAAATGGAGTAAATTAAAAAAAAAAAAAACAATCAGATCCTACAATGAAAGAGTATACTCAATAAAACTGGAAAATCTAGATAAAATGGATGAGTTTCTAGACAGATACCACATACCAAAGTTAAATCAAGAGCAGGTAAACTATCTAAACAGAGTCATATCCCATAAGGAAATAGAAGTCATTAAAAACCTCCCAATCAAAACAAGCCCAGGGCCAGATGGCTTTAGTGCAGAATTTTATCAGACCTTCACAGAAGACTTTATACAAACATTTCTCAAACTATTCTGTAAAACAGAAATATAAGGGATACTACACAATTCATCCTATGAAGCCACAACTACTATGATACCTAAACAAAACAAGGACCCAACATCAAAAGAGAACTTCGGACCAATTTCACTTATGAATAATGATGCAAAAATACTCAATAAAATTCTTGCAAACTGAATCCAAGAACACATCAAAACAAACATTCACAATGATAAAGTAGGATTCATGCCAGGGATGCAAGGTTGGTTCAATCTATGAAAATTCATTAATGCAATCCACTATATAAACAAACTCAAAGGAAAAAAATCACATGATCATCACCTCAGATGCTGAAAAAGCATTTGACAAAAATACAACACCACTTCATCTTAAAAGTATTGGAGAGATCAAGAATTCAAGGCCCATACCTAAACATCAAAAACAAAAACAAAAACAAAAACCCAATTTATTGCAAACCAACAGCCAATATCAAATTAAACAGAGAGATACTTGAAGCAATTGCACTAAAATAAGGGACAAGGATCCCCACTCTCCCTGTATCTATTCAATATAGTATTCGAAGTTCTAACTAGAAAAAACAGACAACAAAAAAAGATCAAGGTGATACAAATTAGCATAGAAGAAGTAAGGGTATCACTATTTTCAGATGACATGAGAGTATACATAAGTGATCCCAAAAATTCTACCAGAGAACGTCTGCAACTAATAACTTCAGCAAAGTGGCTGGATA
The DNA here is from genome assembly GCA_019843855.1 of Hylomyscus alleni. Classification (NCBI taxonomy): domain Eukaryota; kingdom Metazoa; phylum Chordata; class Mammalia; order Rodentia; family Muridae; genus Hylomyscus; species Hylomyscus alleni. The sequence goes on along the minus strand of JADRCC010574028.1, from coordinate 1,264 downwards.
TAAAATTAACTCAAATCAATAGCTTTCCTTTTTACAAATGATAAACAGGTTAAGAAAGAAATTAAGGAAACAACTCCTTCACAATAACCACAAATATACAAAATACCTTGGTGTAACTCTAACAAAACAAGTGAAAGATCTCTATAACAACAACTTCAAGTCTCTCAACAAAGGAATAGAAGATCTCGGGAAATGAAGAGATCTCTCCTGCTCATGGATTGACAGAATTAACATAGTAAAAATTGTTATCCTACTAAAAGCAATCTAAAAATTCAACACAATTCCCATCAAAATTCCAAAACAATTCTTCAAAGACATGGAAAAAGTAATTCAAAAATTCATCTGGAAAAGCAAAAAACCCAGGATAGCGAAAACAATTCTTAACAATAAAAGAACTTCTTGGGGAATCACCATCCCTGACCTCAAACTGTACTACAAAACAATAGTGGTTAAAAACTGCATGTTACTGGTACAGAGACAAACACTTTCATAGATGGAATAGGATTGAAGATCCATAAGTAAAAGCACACACTTATGGATACTAGATCTTTGACAGAGAAACTAAAGATATACAAAGGAAAATAGAAAGTATCTTCAATGTATGGTGCTCAACTAACTGGCAGCCCACATGTAAAAAAAGGAAAATAAATCTATATTTGTCACCTTGCACAAATCTCAAGCCAAATTGGATCAAAGACATCAACATAAAACCAAATACACTGAATCTAAGAAAAGAGAAAATAGGAAAGCACCTTGAACTCCTAGGCCCAGTGAGAAATTTCCTAAAAAAGAATTCCAATGGCTCATGTTCTAAGATCAAGAATGATAAATGAGACCTCATTAAACTGAATAGCTTCTGTAAGGCAAAGGACAAAGTCAATAGGACATATAGGCAACCTACAGATTGGAGAAAAAAGTCTTCACTAATTCCACATCTGATAGAGGGCTACTATCCAAAATATAGAAAGAACTCAAGAAGGTAACCACCAAAAATTTCAATCAACCTGTCTTAGTCAGGGTTTCTATTCCTGCATAAACATCATGACTAAGAAGCAAGTTGGGGAGGAAAGGGTTTATTGAGCTTACACTTCCACATGGCTGTTGATCACCAGAGGAAGTCAGGACTGGAACTCAAGCAGGTCAGGAAGCAGGAACTGATGCAGAGGCCATGGAGAGATGTTCCTTACTGGCTTGCTTCTCCTGACTTGCTCAGCCTGCTCTATTATAGAACCCAAAACTTCCAGCCCAGGGATGGCACCATCCA
>JADRCC010574027.1:11627-22836 GCA_019843855.1 Hylomyscus alleni | reverse complement strand
ATTTTACCCTCTTCATTGTCTAACTTTATGGCACATTTTCAATGAACAATTCCTTTCAAATCCTGCCCAATCTCTCTCCTCTACCTAACTTTCAAAACCTACTTTCTAGTTTGGTTATAGATATACACACTTCCAGTATTTGCATAGGTATGCTATTTTTCATATGTCTATATGTTTGAAATATATATGTATAAAATATGTATATTTGATGTGTGTATATATATGTATAAAACAACATACATGAATGAAATTATGAAATACATTTATATAGAATGATCATATATATATACATATATAAATGTATAATATGTGCATAAGCAAACACACATGCACAAGAATTTATAGTTACAAGTACTGCACACTGAAAATTCTTAGGCAATCCAAATGGCCTCGTTTTTTAAAGCACCATTTCTCTTAATCCTCTCCACAGTCCTGGCAAGGAAGTCCTGTTAAAACCACAAAATTACAAGCAAGGAAGCTCTCACCTTGCTGTAGTTCTTTGCCTGAGGTGGCAAAGCTACTGAACAAGATTGATAGCCCAAGTTTAACACTGGCTCTCTGTGTCCCCATATCTTTGTTCTGTAATGTCTTTCCACAGTTACCAAGGACACACCTTCTTCTCTGGAAAATGAGGCATCTTTGTGGTTGTTGCCCACTACCTTATGAGTTCTATAATCAAATCCTCACCTTTACATCTGGCTTACTTGTTATGGAGTAAGTTTAAATCGTATCTTGGGACAGTATAGGATATTTTTCTGTAGCTCACCACAGTGGAATCTGCCTCACCATGTGTGCTGACTGAGAGTCCTAATGGCAGGTGGTGGTCCTGGCTCTGAGGTGAACGCTGGGATATGACATAGAAGTTCGGAGATACAAAGCATGATCCCAGGAGGCATTCACACAACCATTGAGGCTGGGACCATTGCTACAAAGTGCCCAGCTCATCCACTACCCTGTGCCTGCAGGGAGGACTTTCAAGGTCTTGAGTATGTGCATTCTAAGGGTAAAATCCCAGGATCCTAAGTGGGCTTGCTCCCATAAGTAGAAAGATCAACTCACTTCTCCTGGAGGACATCCACTTTGACTTAGCTTAGATTTTTCTCTTCAAAAATAATACTAAGATATCTTGCCAGGTGGTGGTAGCAACGCCTTTAATCCCAGCACTTGGGAGACAGAGGCAGGCAGATTTCAGAGTTCGAGGCCAGCCTGGGGAGTTCTAGGAGAGCCAGGGCTATACAGAGAAACCCTGTCTGAAAAACCAAAATAAAATAAAATAAAGATATCTCCAGGTTAAAAAAAAGTCCCCTCATGGTCATGTTTGACATAATGACAGGGCTTTTCCTGTTGTGCTTCTTGGGGGAAGTGTCCTTCTTGACATCATATCCAGTTAGTAACTCAGAGAACTGCCAGGGTGGAAGAGCTGCAACCATGAACTTTGATTCTACCGAACCAGCCACCTCATACCCACATCTGCATGTCTAGATGCCCAGCTCTACCTCTGCCACGCCCACTCATCTACTCCAGTCATATCCAAATTATTGGGGGTAAAAGCCTGATCAAGGATGAGAGGCATTATAGCCCCAAAAGGGAGCTTGTGTCTCCTGGGTATTCAGATAGTCTCTGGCATCTCCTAACTCAGATGTGTTCCAGATTAGTCTTCCCAATCGTCAACACTCCCTCTTATTTAGATATAAAGGTACCTCAAGAAATGATTCGTAAATGGCTAATATTGGGCATCGTTTCCTGGCCGGCACAATGTTTCTAATTCAATTCTAAGCTGTCCTTAGCTTGGGATTTCTCTCAAGGAATCTGCCTTGCCAGACAGGTTTTTCCTCAGAGCTAGCAACAGAAGTCAAGCACATTCCTAAAACTGTTTTACATACTAGAGAATAATCAAAGGGGTTCACTCACTCAAGGACATTAGTTAGGTCAGAACTTCCAGGTGCATGCCTCCAGCAAGACCCAGAGAATCAGCAGGAAATGCTAGGTCAGATTCTCCTAGTCCTTGCCTCCAGCAGAACCAGAGAATTAGCATAGGAATACCAAAATAGCCCCAGCAGGGAGGGTACCACTGCTCTTCTGCCTGCTTCACATCTGACTACCAGTTCCTACTGACCTTGGTGTGGTGGTCACTTGCCTATGTGACCTCAGTCTTGTGCCCCTTGCTGTAACACCCCACCCACCTATGTGACTCTTGTCATTTGCCCTGCTTTCTGTATTCCATAAAAGCCTGGTTTTCACTTTGTGCTCTTTCTCTCTCACTCACCGACTAGAACCAGAACTGAGATGGACTAGGACCTAGATTCATGCAGTTCGCAGTCCCCCACCCCCGGCACAGAGCACTTGGGCCCGGGGGATGCAGCGCCAGTCCAGAGGGGATGGCTGCTGCTTTAGACCCAGTGTGTTTCAAGTAGCCTCAGATGTACCTCAACTGTTGAGCTTCCAGATTTATCATTTCTCTTTAGCAATGACTGTAAAAGTCTGATGCCATTTTTAAGAAATACATTCAGATTCACACACCCTTGTGTTGGGTCTGTTTGTCATTCTTTGCCTACGCCTCGTTGACCTGACTAGGACCCTGTTTCTCCTGAGGGTTGAGGGAGGCCCAGATCGGCCAGCCTGCGGCATACCTCCACCAGGACCTCCTGCTAGCATCCTGGATGAAGACCTTTGCTCCCTTCTAGAGATGTTCCAACTCCCAGTCCTCCTCCTCCTCTAGTCCCCATAGCCGTGGAGAGGAGGCCTTCACCATCAGTTAACTGGCCCCATAGACACTGTGCCCTTGACCTTCACCTGGTATTGTTCTGGGGAAAATAGAATTCTAGTGAGGTGTCACCTCCTTTCCTGACTCTTATTTGGACATCACCAGGAGGGACTAAGGCATCAGGGACTGCTGCTTTCAGTTGAGCTCCCTGTGCTGGCTGCCCACTGTGATACCCATGATATCTGACTGCTCTCGTGTTTCAATACTTGGTCTACCATGGAACTCATATGTGCCTTAGGGGAGACAGGAACTTCAGCATGGTGTGCTCTAATGGTGACCCTTCCTAGGTCATAGTTACTTGATATTGTCATCTAGACAATCTCAATCTCCTAGATGAACTCATGTCCCCAAAGGGTCAGACTCCCTGGCACTTACCTGCCTATAAACTTCACACACACACACACACACACACACACACACACACACACATCCTTGTAGCATAACAAGGTACATTCTCTCATTCCACAGTGGCACAGAGTCAATATCCCCATTACAGAGGTAGGATGAGAGGCTAGAGTGAGATTAGATCAAAGCAAGATCAAACTCTTGTAGTGAAAATGTCAAGCCGCCTACATCCGTGCCTGGCATCCAGGGCACATGTTATTATCTGAGTTCCAGCAGCCTTGAGCAGCCCATCCATCCTGACCCTGACATTGCCAGTACATGTGGTTTCTCTCATAGACTAGCTCCACACAGAACCTGCAGCATTCCTTAGTGTACCTCTCGTATCTCTGGCATATCTAGCTGTAGTGTGATATTCCACTGTTCCTGGAGACATGAACAAATGTCTACTCACCCTAGATAGGAAACCGACAAACTAAAGTACCAATACCCCCTGTCTTAGTCAGGGTCTCTATTCTGTATAAACATCATGACCAAGAAGCAAGGTGGGGAGGAAAGGGTTTATGCAGCTTACATTTCCACACTGCTGTTCATCACCAAAAGAAGTTAGGACTGGAACTCAAGCAGGCCAGGAAGCAGGAGCTGATATAGAGGCCATGGAGGTATGTTACTTACTGGCTTGCTTCCCCTGACTTGCTCAGCTTGCTCTCTTATAGAATCCAAAACTACCAGCCCAGGATGGCACCACCCACAATGGTCCCTCCCTCCTTGGTCACTAATTGAGAAAATGCCCCACAGGTGGATCTCACAGAGGCATTTCTTATGGAGGCTCCTCTCTCTGTGATAACTCCAGCTCCTGTCAAGTTGACACACAGAACCAGCTAGTATGCCACCGAAGTCTAACTTGGTGAACCAGTGAGTTTCATTGGATTACTTACAGGACTATGACAGAGAGGTTACTCACAGGAGAAGAAATTGGTGCATGCCTTTAATCCCAGCACTTGGGAGGCAGAGGCAGGTGGATTTCTGAGTTCAAGGCCAGCCTGGTCTACAGAGTGAGTTCCAAGACATCCAGAGCTACACAGAGAAACACTGTCTCGAAAAACCAAAAAGAAAAAAGAAAAAAAGAAAAGAAATGACTCAAAGACAGCTGCAACAGTCAACATGGCCAATGGCTCATGAAGACAGAAGCAGTGCTGTACTGCACAAACTGCAGGCTGCTCTGGTGGGCAGGTCCGTTACAGCTGATGTGGTTGGTCTGAGCCTCTACCAGGCAGCTAGACTGATCTTGGTTCAGTCCATGCTGATGAGCTGCTGTTTACTCCAGACTATTCAGCTTCTCTGGAGGCTCCTCTAGAAAGTTCAGATGGTCTGAGTGTCTCTCTATAGTATATATATGCTTAGGGAGAGGACCTAGTGTTTCAGGGACTTCCTGAGGCTATTTTGAGTGTGATTCCTGAACTTGGGTTACTGTAGGATGGAGTATCTTGCTTCCCTTAGAATAGCCTGTTGGCTTACTTCCTGTAGGCATGCTATCTTGGAATATTTAGTTGTTTCACCTCTCTCTTAACAGCCTGTGTATTAGCAGGTTTGCCTCCAAAACAGCTTTTAATCCTGGAGAAAACTGCTACACAACACTAGTATCCTAAGATCTCCATTGCAACTAGGCTTCAGTCTCATAGCTTAATACACAGCATACTCCAGAGACCCATGCAGACAGTATTACAGACTTCTGTGCAAAATAGCTCCAGATGGACAGTTCTGCTGTCAGCTCAAGGTGTAGTTGCCCTCCCTCGGATCATGCTTCAAACAGTCTTCAAGTGTCCATGTGGCCAGACCACCAGAAATGCTTTCCTGGGCTGTTCTACCCGGGTACCTTGATGATGCTTGCCATTAATACAGTCTTTATTTAGGAGCGCAACTTTTGAGTGAAAGCTTCCAAATGAGTGTACCTTAGCACTTGCTGGGGTGTTTCACAGATAGGGCTTTGTCCTCAAGTCACCGTTTGTATTGTCCCAGCACAAAATATAACATTTCTGTTTAATGTGCTGATCTTTTTAGAAATCACTAGAGCCTTGCTCACGCCCATCTTTTCTGCAGCTGCGAAGGATCTCGGGATCCTCTCTTCGTGGAACTGTACACTGTAGGGTGTCCACACTGCACCACTGTCTACCTGGCTCTTCACTGTAAACCTGGCCAAAATGAGCAAGTAGTAACAATGCTGCTTCCTAAATGCCACAATGCTAACTTAACATTTACTTCACTTGGTCTGTGGCATCTGAACTCATGCTCACTTGAATTTTGAGTTTTCTGAACCAACTGTGAGTAGGCAGGTATGCATCACACCTTGCTATTTTCTTCTTCAGCATGTGTTTCCTAAATATGTTATTTTTAAAAAGAAGTTATCAGTTCAGAAAATTTGGCATTGATAAAATACATCTGTCTAAATTAAGATTTTATTCCAATTTATCAATTGTCAAAAATGCATCCTCTGTAGAATATTCCCTCCGATGCGTGGCCCAGTTGACTATCATGCATTGACTTCATTATCATTTCCCTGGGCTATTGACTCTAGGATTTCTTTATCATTGTGACAATAACATTAGAATATTGGTCATTTGTTCTCTAATAATTGTGTAAAATGTGTCTCCTTCACATTCCATTGTGATACAGCACCAGACAGGTTATGGCAAGATTCTTCCTCCTTGCGCATGTGCAATAGGTACATTATGTCCGTTCTTCACTTTCAAAGGTGCACACTGATCACCTCGGCAGGGAATTCTGTGGACTCTCCTCTGTACAGTAATAATTCATCTCTTGCAATTAATAAATGATCAAAATGTTTCAAACCATGGTCTTCCATAAATTTATTACTCATTGATGATATTTGTCCAAAAGAGTCTTCATTGTGATCATCAAAAGGCACAAGCTTCAGGTGTTTAAATAACATCTTTAATCAACAGTCTAAGGTTGAATGCTTGCTATTTTTAACACCTAAGGAAGACACTGACTCTTCTGAGCTTCTTTTCTTCTAAAGAAATATTTCTGCAACATCAAAGCCAGACCTCATGTGGTCATGGGGAGAAAGACTCCTGGAGGGCTTAGCTCTCAGGTAGAGAAACTTTGAAAAGAAACAGTGACTGCCCAAACCCAGAATGAGTTTATATTACAGCCACTGGAAAACCTTCATCACAGCTGAGCAAATCTTGCTTAATATGGACCCTCTGAATTCCAGGATCCAAGGGCAAGAGGTGATCAAATTGTATTAATTCTGGGATCTGATTATTAGATACCTAAAAGCCACCTTCAAGCTGTGGCTAATTGATTATTTAGTTGGGGTGTGTGTGTGTGTGTGTGTGTGTGTGTGTGTGTGTGTGTGTGTAGTATGTGTGGTGTGGTATGTGTATGAGTGTGTGTGTGGTGTATGTAGTGTGTAAGTATGAGTCTGTGTGAGTGAGTGTGTGTGTGTGAGTGTGTATGAGTGTGTGTAGTATGTGTGAGTATTAGTGGTATGTGTGTGTGTGTGTGTGAGTGTGTATGAGTGTGTGTGGTATGTGTGAGTATTAGTGTGGTGTGTGTGTGTGTGTGTGTGTGTGTGTGTGTGTGTGTGTGTGGTGTCTGTGTGTGATTTATATTTACATGTATACTGGAGGTGGGTAACCTGTGCACTTTGGGTGTCTTCCCCTATTTTTTTTTTTTTGACAGTGTTTCTCACTGAACCTGGAGCTGACCATTGATTTCAGCTAGCCTGACTGGCCCGTGAGTCCCAGGACCTGCTTCTGCTTCTCTCTTCTCCCAAGTTGGGGTTACAGCCACATGTCACCACACCCAGCTTTTACGTAGGTTCTAAACATCCACACTTGAGTCCTCATGTTTGCACAGTAAGCACCTTATCCAGTGAACCAAGTCCCCAGACTAGAGTCCTTTATTCTTCAGCAGCACAGAGTGAACATTACTTAAACATCCCTTATATATAGATGAACAATTAATTGTCTTCCATTTGTCCAGGTCGTCCCCACTAATAGCAGTTATCATGGTGTAATTAGTGATATAGTTCTGTCTCTCGCTTGCTTCAGAACATAAATTGCACCATCATCCCTATTCATTGGCCTCACAATTCAAAACAATACCCAACCACTTACCCCAGGCCCACGGGTTTTTTTTTTTTACTCTTGGGGTTTATTACTTTTATAATAAGGGTGACTCATCTCTGTGACCAGAAACTCCAGGGGCATAAAGAAGAGAGAGAGAGAGACTCACAAATGACCTGTGTAGCTGGTTCCTATTGGTGAAACTGTGGAAATTTCCACCTCCATTGTCACACTTGATTTTCACAGCCAAGTTGTACACAATACCCCGAGCATCAATACTCACTCTCTGCTCTCCCACTGCAGACATGGAGCTAAGAAACCTCTGGCCCAAATATCCCACCTCAAAATCTCATTCTCTCTCTGCTGTATTGCACTACCCAAGAGACATCTGCAAAGGGAAATGTGTAGAAACAGTTGAAAGCAATACTGGCTGGCGCTACTCTGTTCTCGCTTAAAGCCCTCAGCAATCTTTGGAGGTTGGCACGAATGGGGAAAACACTGCTCAGTCAGGATCAGCAGCAGTCAGACATCTGCCTCTCAGCTCATAAGTGATGCATCTGTGATGCAAAAGCGCACATCTGTCTGCCCCCGTGCTGAGCTCATGGCTACTATCATCTCACCACCTGGCATTTCTTTTCAAAATTGGTTTTATTGAGCTTTGGCTTACATGGTATCTGTAAATTAACCCTGCCCCCCAACCAAGATTCAAATGCTGAGACCCCCATGTGTGATGTCATGGGTGAGACCTCTGGGAGGTCACCTGGCCACAAAGATGGAGCTTTGATGGATGAGTTTGGACATAGAGAGCTCTCACAGCCCTTCAGCCACATGGGAACTCAGCAAGAGAATGACCTCTGCGAACAAGTGAAACCTCACCAGATGTCAAAGCTAACAGTCACACTCTTGGTCTCTCCATTCTCCAACACTGTAAGCAATATGTATCTACTATTTCCAAGCCACCAAAGTTGTTGTTCCAGAAGCCAGGCTGGTGTAAGACAGCACAATCAAGAGTCCACCTGCACACAGTCCTACCACAGCCTTTTTCCTATGTTACAATTTTATATAAGTAGGCACAAGCAGCAATACAGTCTGACAAGACTCGATGCTGTTGGATGCCTTCTCTGTAGGACTCCCCACTTCTCAGACAAGCCTTTTGTTTGGAAGGCTTGGCTGAGGTCCTCCAACCTTCCTCTCTGCTCCATCCACACTTAGCAGAGAAGCTGAAGGCCTCTATTAATCAAGTGGGAAAAAATCTTATTAACCAAAAATTAAAATACCCTCAGCCTGCATCCACCCACAACACTTCCAGGAGAGTAGATGAGCTTCAGGGCAAAGTATTCATACAGCTCACCCGTTCCCTTCTGAACACCTCTGACAGGTCAGTTTACTCCTTAGACTTGATCCTCTCTCTCTCTCTCTCTCTCTCTCTCTCTCTCTCTCTCTCTCTCTCCTCCCTGTATGTCTTATTCTTTCTCTGTCTCTCTGTCTCTCTGTTTCTCCCACTTTCTTCTCTCAATCTCTCTGTCTCTGTTTTTGTCTTTCTCTCTCTCATGAAGAATGTCCTGATTCATGACTCTCGATGTGTGTGCTCATTTTCTCTCTATTGCAGTAGCTATGAGTGGTCCTTCTGGATGTTCCATCCAACATTTGAAGACTGAGTGTCATTGGAACTCTGATGATAGTGAGGCCCCGTGAGGCAGGTGTATGATCACATTTTCACATCACAAAGCTCCCAGAAGCTTTGAGGCTTCTGCTTTGCCTTTGCTCATTCATGAGAACACATGATTCTTTAACTACATCAGCTTCAGATCTAATTCTCCCATTTCCAAGGTGCTCCGTGTGAGAACAACTCCATAGAAGAGTCTGAAATACATGCATAGGGGTTTCCACACACGAGTACATCCCTAGTGCTGAGGGATGGTTTTAATTTGCCTATTTCTAATGTTACAATCATAGTGTTACAAATACGTTATCCTTTTCCGGTGCGTTCACTGTCTCCCTCCAGTAGAGCTCTGTTTATTGTGTTCATAAATAAGAGACAAAGCAAACATTAGTTCTTTTGAAGAAAACAAAAGTGCATTTCTTTTCATGCCATCAAATTAAGCTTGGCTCCTTCACTAGCCTGAATTATGTAAGACAATTCCAGGGAGGAAGAAAGAAATCAGCCTGAAGAATGAAATCCCCAGCTGAATAGGAGGGAAGAGTGTAGCGAGATCACAAAGCCTGAGCCTCCTTCACACTCCTCGTGGCTTCTGTTCTTGTTCTGGCCCCTGGGCGGCTGCAGCCTAGGGTGTTGCTCCCTAGCTCTCCCTTCTCTGTGAGGGTAGGAAGCTGATAACCAGGGTGAATGGAGAGCTGCAGGGTGGAGGAGAATGGGGACCTGGGGCAATGGGAAGGCTGGCAAGAAATCCCTTCTGGAGTGAGGGCATAGAAATGGGGCAGGGGAATTATGTCAATATACAATGCATTCCTATAAGAAATTTTTAATTTTCTTAAAGTTGTTAGTTGTAGAGCTAAGTCAACAACACACAGTCATGTGTAACAGAAATTCAATTTTATCAATGGTAGACTGCATACAATTCTATTAATGGTAGACTGCATACAAGTCTATCAATGGTAGACTGCATACAATTCTATCAATTGTAGACTGAGGAACTCTTAACAGTTAGTGGTGTCACGGCCATGATCTCTGGCTAGTTTATGGTAATTCTTCTTTATGAAGAGCTGGGGCAGAGGGGTGGCACAGGGGCCAAGTGCTTTGCTGCACAGGCATGACAATCAGAGTCTGAATCCCAAGACCTTGGAAAAGCTAGATGTGGCAGCTCTTCTTTATAAGCCTAGTGCTACATGGGGACACAGGCTAAAAGGCACAGGCTGACCTCTGGAGATGTCTGGCCAGCCAGTCTAGATGAACTGGTGATTCCCAGAGTCACTAAGAGATGTCATTTCAAAGGATGAACACAGTGGAGAGGGTGGAGAGTGACTGAGAAGACTCAGCCTCTGGCCTTCACAGTAACACACAAAAGTGTGCATTCATAACATCTGAGCATAAACACACATACACACACACCGTGCAGACACAAAATCATTGTAATTAGTCAACTAATTAATTAAAAGTATAAAATATAGTTTACACAATCGTGTATAATATGTAGTATTTGCAGATGTTGTAAGCATGTAACTGGTTAGTGTATATTACAGTGTATCATTATTTTGGAGTATCCTACTTATGAATAAAATGAATAAAAAGCTTACCAGAGAGAGAGAGCCTTTCTTATTTTTCTGGAATATGCCTCTCCATATTGTCACCTATGCAAATATAGCCCTTTCTAGCTTCACAGCCCAGTCAGTCACCAGCCTTCTAACCAGGATCATCTGCTGAGCCATCAGCCACTGCTGCCTTTGAAAGCTCACCCAGTAGCAGAGCATGGCTGCCCAGGATCACTCACTCGCCTGCACTGGTAGTTGCAGGTTTTCAACAGAGGCTACCATCTCAGGTTAATTAAGTAACATCACTTCTCCACTCTCCAATTAATGCCATTTAGTTCCAAAATAAACAGAGAACGATTCTATAATCACTGTGGCACAAGCTACTCGTAATCACAGGTTTATAAAACAGGGCATCTAGCCCCACATGAAGGCATTTCCGAGGGCTAAACAAATGCTCAGGCACTCAGAGTGTGTGCCGCTTGTTTTGTTGATTTTCTTTGCTTCTGTCCTCCCAGAGCAAAGCAGCCCAACTCTGGGCTTTTGTGTTCCAGCTGGAGTCACTTTTTACAGGTCCCTGGGTCACCCTGTTCTTCTCTGTCTCTGTTTCCATTATCTGGGACCGAATACAGAGGCAGGTGTGAGTGCCTGCCATGCCAAGACTTTATAGGCAAACAAACATATTCTGTACTCCACTGTCGTGGTTAAGCTTTCATCTGCTGTGATAAAACACCATGACCAAGAGCAACTTGGGAAGCAGAGGGTTTGGCTTACACTTCCATATTACTATTCATCATCAAAGGAA
>JADRCC010574026.1:0-12165 GCA_019843855.1 Hylomyscus alleni | reverse complement strand
TCTCAAAAGAGAGGCTTACGTGCCTGACAATAACAATCACAGAAACAAGGGATATTAGCTTGAGAGTCAAGGTGGAATGGAGGAGATGTTTAGGAAATAGAGCTGATAGCAACCAGAGGGAGGAAAGGCAGAGAAAAAGACGTGAGCATATTTCAATTGAAACATAAGTAAAAATAATAAAGACAAAAGAAAGCTCAAAATGTATATTTAAAGTTTTTTATATTTTGTAAGTCTTAATGAACTGTCCTATTTCCTATTTGTCTAGCCTGCATATTTACTCTAGATCTACTTAAAGGAGAATTGAAATCGGATTTTATATAGTTTTGTATTTTCTTACATAATTTTGTATTTTCTGTATTCTGTATACATTTATCTTCTACTCATGGAAGAGAGAGAGAAACATAGAGTGAGAAAGTGAGCAAATGAGCCAGCAAGTGAAAGAGACCATTTTGCATCTATTCCATAGCTACTATTTTTTAACATTTTACTATGAAATATGCATTCTTATAGGCTAGTAAAGAAATACTCTAATATAACACTTATGATTCTGACACATAGCACTAATAACGATTAGTTATGGCAATATAAATTTACTCTTACTTTCATTAATGTCCTTTATCTATTGATTTATAGTAAGGAAAGTATATCTATAAGTATATCTATACACTTATAGATATATACATAGTGTATAGATATAGTATATACATAAGTATATAGATATATATAAGTATATAGATGTATATATCTATATACTTATATATCTGAGTCATTACAAATTATAACTATAATGTATAATTTCTATACATAATTCAAAAATATAAGAGGTTTTGTTGTTTTCTTCTTTTAAAATATGTATTTTAGCTATGTGTATATGCATTTGTGTATATGCTTGTACACATGTGTGCTAGTATACACAGAAGCCAGAGTAGTGTTTCATACTACCTTGGAGCTTACATCAGATTTCATCAATAGATGGTGCAGCACAGATCCTGATAAAGAATAGGAAGTTTCTTAATCCTACTGAATATATGGAAAACTTCTTAAAAGAGAAACTTGCTGGCCAATCAATGTGGTGCAGAATTACCACCATAATTTCCAGCTTTATGTGGTAGAGTCAAGAGGCCAGTTTTGAATCTGAGGCCAGTTGGCCTGTTATGAGACCCTTGTAAGAAAGGAGGATGGGGTTCTTTGTCAGCTCTTTGATTATATGAAAGATTATATAGAAAAGATGAATAAACAAATACTCACGTCTACACTTTCCCTTATAAAGTTTTCAAATAATAATTAATTTGTTGGTTTTTTTATTCTTGTTTTGAGACATCACATACCATATAGTCCTAATTGGCCTGGAATTTTACTATTCTAGGCTTTTCCTGCTTATGCTTCTCAAACTCAGGAATTGATTTGATTGTTAAAATAGAAGTCTCTCTCTCTCTCTCTCTCTCTCTCTCTCTCTCTCTCTCTCTCTCTTTCTGTGTGTGTGTGTGTGTGTGTGCGTGTGCATGTGTGCATATTTATCTACCAAATATTTAAAGAATAATTATTGCCAACATTGTAGATAAATCTTCCAGAAGTTTGAAGAAAAGATAGAATCAAGTCTTAGATGATATCAGTTTTACACTGATAGTAAAATCACATGAATATTATATATCAATACTGTGTATATATATATATATATATATATATATACATATACACATAAAGTTAAATCGTAGATTGTAAAAAGAAATATGCTAACTCAAGCCTTTGGTCAAAATTAAATAATAAACCCTAGTAAACACTAGACAATATGAATTATTGAATGATCTGATGGGATATGTAAAATAAAGTTGTCAGAACTGAGATTATGGGTAGAGCTATATGTTCTCTATAAAGATTAAGAACTTTGTTTTTCTTCGTCTTCCACTGCCCTCTGCTGCCCATCCTACTTTTTATTGTAAGACCCTTATATGAAATGTAATTTAGAACTCCATAGTGTTTGTATGTGGGCAGTGCTTTGCTTCATTCTTAGAAATCAGATAGGGCGGTGTAGCTCCTTCAACTGCGTAGTCGGAAACATGTGTTTTTCATTGCTGGACCTGTGTCTGAAATTTTCCCTCATTGATTTCTATTTCTGCTCTCATCTGGCTAGTTGTCTCTCAGCTGTCTTTAGTGATTCTTCTAGCTCAATTTGGAATTCTGTGGGCCTGTGTACCAGAGGCTTTCCACAGAGATCTCTGGCCTGGTGCAAGAGTTCTGGTGAAGGGAAGAGAATGCGGGCAGGGAGGTGAAGTCACTCCTGCTGCTTTTGCTGCTGCTTTTGGGGAGAGCAGACCTCTTTCCAAGTCGGCTGGAACAGAAGGCTGGAACAATGGAGTAGTTCTTGCACACCTTTAATCCTTCCAGATAGGATTCTTATTTACAGTTTTGGTGTGGGTTAGGGATTGATAGCAGGTACTTCTTATTGGCTTGGTCTAAGAGATTTGGGGAAACCTTATTTGCATGTGGGAGGGCTTGGTGCTGCTCCAAAGTGACTGATGGTCACATACCTCTCTGTTGGAGGATTGTGGGAGGCTGTAGTTGTGACAGGAGCCAGGGTCCCAGGAGGCGTGGCCAAACTCCTACCCTCCCATAAAGGCGGAAGTCACCGCCCACCAGGTCTTCCAATTCCAGGACCCTGCTTGACTGGGACTTGGCTGTCTGCACAGTTCACCGCCCCACAGAATCCGTGTTCAGCTCTTTCTCGTCAGTTGAACTCTGTTCTAAAATGAGCTGTACTTGTTCAGCTATGTTTACTTGGCTCAAATGCTCTGATTTTCTGGATGTCTGTTTGGACTCTTATCCTGGAGACTATAACATTTCCTCTCAATTTTGCATGCTATTTTCATTCTGGCTGATTGGACCTTTCATGCTCTTCCTTTGTGGTGGGAGGTGTCTGTTTGAAATCTCAAGGTTCTCTGGTTTTCTTATGTGAAGAAAGAATGCTACTGCTTCTCTCCTTTCTGTTTCTTTGAACAGTTCCTAATATTATGTGGGCCATGCGTAACCCCATTTCTTTCTGCCTGGGAGCAGACTAGGCAGCAGATTTTTACTGTTCTTAGTTGTGGGAGCACCAACTGAGAACACTAAGAGTATCCTGTGGTGCTACCATACTTGTGAAATAAAAGATTCCTTAAAGTACGCAAATAATATGGTTTGGGGTAGCATTAGCCCTCAGAAGAAAAGTGAAGTGAATTGGAAGACCAGAGAAAGCCAGACCAGAGAAAGCCAGTGCAAGATCACTCTGATTAGAACTATCCAGCAGGTCATCTCCGAGGCAGGGGTATTGTGAAGACTATTGAATAGAGCAGAAAACTGAGGAACACATCTAAGACAATAGGAAGATCCAGAATAAAAACTGTGAGGCAGAACTGTGTCTGCCAGGAAGGTTGGCCAGATTGCCTGGAGCACTGAAACCAGATACAGTTCACACAGCACTTGTGAGTTAGGGTCACATCTGCCATGTCCTGAAGGATGGATTGTCTCTGAATGTACTAACCACATCCAATTTTGAACTGTCTTGAGTAGAGGAATAGACTTTTGGTTACTGATACTCAATTAAAGCATTATCCCTAGAAAACGCGAAGCAGCCAGCCAAACATCTGTAAGAGCATTCTTCCATGAGCACATTTCACCAACCCAGACTTACGAGCTGCAGTAGTTCGTTTGCGGATTATGATCTGTTTAAACAGACAAGCAATCGTGGTGTCAAATACAGTATCTGCCATCTCCAACGGATTTTTAGAGGAAAAATTGTCTCCATATCGTGAAGATAGTATAGATCCAAATTAAGTGTAGGCATTCCCTTCAAAGATGAAAACTTGGGTCTGTGTTTTGGATCCTCTTACTGAAAGTTTGCTGGGATTTTTGAACTTTCTCACACCTCTTAGTTTTAAGGCTAATTAAAACTAAGTTGAAACTATTCTTAAAGTTATGCACAAAGTCAAAACAAAACAGAATCTAGTTTATTTAGCTAAAATCAAATGCTGAGAATAATTTGCACTTGGTATCTGCTTTTCTTTTCTCTTGATATAATGAACAAATTTATTTACACACATATCTTAAAGGCTGCTGTTCTATGGGCATTGTTAGAAAAAATATCAAATTGAAAAGAAAATGAAAAGAAGTATATAATCCCTTTTATTATTTCACCTAGGGCAGAAAAAAATGTCCCTATTGGAATACATCATTGGCTTATTATACACGATCTTGATCCCTTGAGATATCACAATATGTAAAGCTAAAGTGTTTACTGAAGGGAAATCTTACCTTAGTGTCCAAATTTAAGACTGCCCAAAGAATAACAGCCACAATTTTATATATGTTACTTCTATTTATTTTTTATACATACTATGTTTCTGTGTTACTTTTACTCATTATATCTAAATATACCTTTGAAATTTAATTTTTTTGATTAAGTACTTAAAAACAGAAAATAACTCGAATAAATTCAACTGGCATTGTGTGTCTTATCGGTCCATAAAGACTGAGAAGATTGAGATGGGATAGAATGTAATTTAAGAATTTAGGAAGTGTATGAGAGGAATAATTGCTTGACATATAAAGTCTGAAATAATCTTTTCCTTGCCAAAAGAATACTAGGTAAAATTTGATTGATAGTGTTTTTGTCTGCTATGGTAATTAAGAATTGTCTATCTATTATTTTTTTTCCTTTTCTGTATGGCCTCCTTCCCTTTGTGATTACAGGGTGTCATGCAGCAATATGAGGCTTAGAGAATGATGTTTAAGGCTACTTACTTCAAGGGCCCCTACTAAAGGGATTTGCACTCTTATTAACTTTTCAGATGAAATCCCCCAAAGGTCTTACAAATATAGACTGCATTACATACACCTTTCTTTCTTCAATAATTTAACACTTGAAGCTAGTTTCAAAAGATTGATTGGGGGACAGGTGTTACAGACTGAAAATGCAATTCATCTGTGAGGCAACACAGGGAGCTAAATATCAGAAAGCATTGGTGCACTGGATAATTTTCCTCAGAAAATTTTCATTATATGTGAAAATTTATATGAGGTTCTGAGGCCCAGGAAAATTACACAAAGCAATCCCATGTTCCCCTGCTTTGTCAACTCCCACCCTCCCTGGCTATTTGTACTTCCAAAGGAACTTCTTGTTCCCATCAAATGAGTCAGAGACCAGATGGGAACACTAATTTACTTTTAATGAATGTGTGTCAATCCACAAGCAAAGGGCCTCTGTCATCCGGGAAGCTTATCTCCTAGTGGGCTTAGTGTTTTGGCAGGGATATTTCTGCCTGTTGATCCTTCTACCTACTTTGTGTTACTGAAGTATTCTGTCCAACAGCAGCATCTTTCAATGGAGCACTGCATTTAATGTAAAGTCTATCATCTAGACTGTTCTGGAAAAATAACACATTAATATTGCATAATCAACATGGCAGTTAATCAAAGTAATGAATGTTGATGCTTTAGAGGGTGAGAAAAGGGCACTCAGACCATCACAGAAATGGTCAACATGTTGAATAGGCATGGTGGGTTTTTTTTCCCTTCTTATCCTGGGATTTCTATTAGGCCAAGGAAGAAGTAAATATCAGCCTTCTTTACACCATTATTAAACATAGTTCATGGGGGTTTATCCAAGTCTGCGCTGATGAAATTCCATGGAGAAAAAAATTGGAGCTGGAAGCCCTCCACTTCAGATCCCTTGCCTTCCTCTCCCCCCTTGATACACAAGATAGTCATTTAAATAGCCGGTGTCCCTCCCCAGTAGAAGTCCTAATTCATTCTGCAGTCCTAAAGTGAATCAAACCAGGCTCAGCTTTCACTTGATTTGTTGTTTATCAATCAAATCAGGAGAGACACTTGGTGATTTCGACTCTTTGAATTGACCCCCTTTCTCATTTTAACTAATTGTGAGCTGTTATCTATGCACCATCTGTCCTTGTTTGTGGTAAGGAGCAGCAGTTATAGGATGTTTGTATCCAACACTTATTTTAAAATAAAATACTATTACTTAAATATTTTAAATAAAAAACAGGGGTTAGAACAAAAAAAAAAGTTTCCTTGGAAAGATTCGGTCACACTGAGACATTAGACTTGGAGTCATCTTAACAAACTGAATCCAGCCTTGTATACAGGATATAAAAAAGTCCATCTGGCTACATTACTATTTTTTTAAAAAAGACTTAATAGTCTGGAATGGAGCAAAGGGAAATCTGGATTTCAAGCTCCATCAGAATTTGGAAAGATATGTTTTTGACCTGACCTCGGAGCCTTTGGCCTGCTGAGAAGAAACAGAAGGAAAGAGCCAGACTTATTTAGACATGGTTCACTAGGAGACAATTTGACCTTATTATTTGTGCTAAGGCAAAACAAAGCTAAGGGCATTATAAACTACTTCAGTCTAGATAGTTTTTCAAATGCTGTCAAAATGTATGTCATTGATCTTAAATAAGGGAGGGCTGCCTGAATTTAAAGTGCAAGGGAAACTCATTTTTTTTGTGGAGAGAAAACTATGAAAGGGAATTTTGTAAGTCATTTGAAAATATATCATACTCATCAGGTTAGAGATGAAGAAAAATTGAGTGCATATACTAGCAGGTTGCAAGGGGTCCTTTGTTTCATGTGTTTTAAGCAAGGCCATGTGTGTATGTGCCCCACTAATTTATAAAGATAAAACAGACTAGGAAGTGCCCGAGCAATATGACTAAGTGTGGAGAAATTTAGTCTGAGTGTTGGAGAAATGAGTATCAATTTCTTCAGCTTTAAAAATGACTTTAGAAATGGGAGATGGTTTTATTATCTCGAATGCCCACTACTTTCCATGCTTCTCACCCCAACAGATTATGCCTTCTGCATACTAACACTTCATATTACGTAATCATTGTGGTATCAGCTCAGAGTTATTCCTCTAGAGGTTGAAGAATCATCAATATATACTGTAGTGAGAACTCCACCACACACGCATGTCAACCAATCATAACACCTGCCTCAAGATACCTCAGCAAGAAACACACGGCTGGCGGCCCATATGTTCCAGTCATGGACAAGTCAGCAAGTGGAGTCCTGGAGGTGAGACAAGTTGGAAGACATGAGGACCAACAGAAAGAAGAGAGCAAGGAACTGCTGGAAGTGAGTAGCACTTCGCTGAAAAGAAGAAAATATTTCTTTGGTGGGTCAAATATCATAGAATATATTTGCTAGTAAGGTACCAAAAATGTTTAATCCTAAAGTAGTGGGACCAAGGTAATGTGAACAGGAAAACTAGAGTTGCTATAGGGCTAGTGGAAGTCCTAGTCTTGGGTATGTAGGGTATTATACTCCAAGCCAGGGTCAAGGATAGTTATGCCTCTCAGTTAGACATTACAATCAATGTCATTTTCCCATGGGTCCCAAAAGTCACTTGACATACAAAAGCAGTGTCAAGTCCTATCTTAATTAATCACCCAAAGGAAAGCCATGATAATCTGACACTGCAGTATTTTAAAGTCCTGAATGTGTCCACTGTAGTATTATGGACATAAGAAGATTTAAGAATCACAGAAAAACCAGAAATAACTCTAACTCAGATGTAAACTCCTACCAGATAACTGAAAATGGTTAATGTGGTATAGCTCACTATGTCTATGGGCAAATACTTCAGTCTGAGAAAGGTCAAATTGCTTAAGTACTGGCCAAAAGAGTACACCCATTAAAGGGAGTAGGGCTTCTCACATGGATGGAACAGTAGACAAGCAATTGGGAAGGTTAGTCAAAGGGAAAAGCATGTATAAAAACCAGATTCACATTGAAGATGTGAAAGTTGTTAGCGAGCCAACACATCAATGCTCATTTAGCTTTGGATATTAAATATTGACAAAATATATTCCAAAAGACTTTTATAGGGCTGTAAATATAGCCTAGTGAATAACGATGCTGCCACCAACCTGGAGACCTGAGTTCAACCTTCAGCACCAACATAGTGTAAGGAAAAAAAAAAAAAAAAAAACAGCTCCTACTAGCTGCCATCGGACCTCCACACATACAACACACATACTCTTTCCAAACACACAAAGGAAATAAAAGAATGCAAACTTTAAGTTATGACTATTAACTCCTGAGAAAGTACTAGATTTTAAGCTGAATATAAGAAAACCATCAATCTTCAGTATAATCAGATGCCATCATTCAGTCATTAAACATACTATGTTGTCTTCTACATATATTTGGGGATTATTTCTACATGTTTTAAATTCTAGTCTATGTTATCTACAATAACACTGAATCAACTCTTGATGATTTCTTTCCTTCAGCAGAAGGAAATAGAAGGAGCCATTTTTTGAAGCATAGCATTGATGTGACTTTAACTTTCATCTCTGACACTTCTTATTTATGATGCATTAAATGATTTTATTTCACAAATCCTTTTTCGATTTGATATTTATTTTTAAGAGCACACAGCAGGTTTGATACTACCTACTCTTTACCAGAGCAGGTAACATGGTGTTTCTCCCTAGCAACATAGCAGCCCCTTATCTGAATAAGCAGGGAGCCAATGGCCATTAGCAGGAAACCATTGTCTTCTTTCCAATTATCATTTTCCTGTAAATTTAACTGAATTTCCTGGCACTTCAATTGACTCTACTTTTAATATTTTATAAATACCTTTCTTTCATCAACTCTAGCAAAACAGTGGATAAACTGTGTCTTCAAATCGTATAATTCAACAAGTTCAAAAGCTGTGTACACTTGTAACGTCACTATCAAAACTGTAATATGTAACTCATATATATATATATATATATAAGGTAATATGTAACTCATCACTCCCCAGGGTAATTAATGTGTGCTTTCTCTGTTCAGCTGTTTTTAGTTCTTTACTTAATATAGTTGGTTTCTTTTATCTTATATGGGTTCATTTTTTTACTTTGATTGAATGCAGTCATAGAGAGTATGTTCTTTTGTTTCTGATACTTTAAATTTAGAATAAATCTTATTCTACTCATGTTTTGGAGAAAAAAAATCCTTTTTATTGAAATGTAAATTTCATTGTAAGAATGTTCCTAATTGTCTTTCTGTAGGGTTATGGGTCCCGCGTTTCCCCTGGTACAGGGCATGGCCATCCGCTGGGGAAGAAGGACGAGCTTACCCCATGCCATCACAGGGCAGGCGGGAAGCCACAGGACACCATTACAGGGGTAGGGAAGCTAGGCTGAGGCTTAGGACAGCCGGAACTTGTATGAGGGTCCCTGTGCCTGCAAGGAGGCTGGGGTTCTCTGGTTCTCAGGCTCTCAGACATCCAGGTACATATGGGAGCCAGGGAAGATCTGAGAACAGAGTGGGGGCCCATGGACTGGATCTGGTTGGGGGGTGGAGAGAGAAGGGGGAGCTCTGGCTGGTCCTGCGGGGAGATTTCTTGGCTTTCAGGAGCTCAGAGAAGTCTTGTGCTGGAGATTAGACCGCAGCTCTATAGGCAAAGGCCTTCTCCATGGCTCCTCACGGCGGATCCTGATTAAAAGAAGCAGTCCATGGTTTTAAGACATTTATTGTCAGGGCAGAAAGTGGATGAGTAAAACAGTACATCACTTTCTCAGGGTGGGACTGAGATTAAATACCTTTTGCAGGGCAGAGTGTCTGGGAAAGGAAGTTTTTTGGCTAACTCCTCCAGTCCTTTAGGTACCTCATTAAAATGGAGGTCTGTTTTGAGCCTACTGTAAGTCATGTCCTCTATAAGTGGAGGGGATTGAGGGGTTGCTCTTATGTGACTGATGGCCACAAATCTATGGAGGGCTGTGGCTAGTGACAGGCCTGGTGCCTGTGAATCAGGCAAAATGCCTACTATCCCTTTAGAGTCACCAGGGTTTCTAGCCTTCGCTCAACTGGGAACCAGGCTGCCTTTCATAGTCCAACATCTTTATATAATTTCTTATATTGCTATTGACTTTTCCGAGTTTAGGTCCCAGAGACCAGAACATATATAGAGCTAAGTACTGACTTACATGTGAACATATATTCTTAGTCCTCTTAGATATAAACATGGAAGTTGGATGAATGATTCAATTATTTTTAATAAATTTGAATTCCCTTTTAAAGAATCATAAAAACTTAAATTTACTCTATACTTTCATTAACACTTATTTTGATAATTAAAAAATTTCCCAGTCTACTTTTTTGGGGCTATATAAAAACTTTTAACAATTTCAGTTATATTTTGCTAGCTTTTCTTATATCTTTGCTCTTTCACGTACATTTATTTTGATCTCTTGTCTCACTATGGAATCACAATGAATACACATTTTGGATATAAAGGATTTGCTATATATGAATATTTGCAACTATTATTTCTTTTTTTAAGATTTGCCTCAATGCCTTAATAACGACTTTAACAAAACCAAGTTGGAATAATAATTTTTAACCTTTTGTTTGTTGACCAGTTATATCCAGGCTGAGCTGACTCAGTTTATAATTAGCTGTTTCCATGTTGTCTGTTTTAAGAGTTTTCTCATATATTTTGAATGAGTGCTTTCACCAGAAACATCTATTTGCAAATGTATGATTTGTCATATTCTCTTGATATTGTCTTTCACAAAAAACTTTTAATTGAAATGAAATAAGGTTATTATTTCCTCACTAAGCTGCCTCGTTTATGTAAATATTTTCAAATGTCTGCTTTGTATCTACTGATATTATCATGTGCTTTTCCTTTTTCCAACATTTGATATAATGGGTTATGTTAATTAATTTTTGATAGACCACTAGACTTGCATGCCTGGAATAAATGTTAAATTCCATTTTGATCTTATTATTAAATTTTACTTAATAGTAACTTGTTAAGGATTTTGGTGTTTGGATTTCTACTCACAAAACATAAAGATTCTTGGGTTCATTTAATTAATGTGTGTGTGTGTGTGTGTGTGTGTGTGTGTGTGTGTGTGTGTGTGTGAGAGAGAGAGAGAGTATGTGCTGTGTGTACAGGGTCTTGTGTGTGTTAAGATGCGCACATGCATGTGGAAGCCAGAGGACAACCTCAAGCATCCTCAGGGAACAGCGCCTACCTCCTTAGATTCAAGCTCTCTCTTTAGCCCAGAGCGTCGTAATTGGGCTAACGGGCCTGTCAGAGAGCCTCCGGGGTCCTTTGTCTCAGGCTTTCCACTACTAGAATTGCTTGCATATGTCTCCATTCCCAGCTCTTTTACATGGCTTTTTAATGAATGAAATTCAGGGCTTCACACTTGAGAAGCAAGTGGTTTACCGACTTGGAGAATGGCCTAGCCTGGACCTTCAGTGGCAGTTTTCTTAAATTTCCTTAAAATTTTCAATAAATTTCACTTTTAAAGTGTGTGTGTGTGTGTGTGTGTGTGTGTGTGTGTGTGTGTGTGTGTGTGTATGGGTTAGTGCAATGACATACCATAAATATGTGAAGAAGAGGTCGAAGGACAACTTTGGGGAATTCCTAGTTTCCACTGTGGCTTGCATGGATGAACACAGGTCATCAGGTCTGCATAGCAGGTGCCCCCACTTGCTGGTGAATTTTGCCTGCCCAGTTTCTTGGAATAAATTGATAAGCTATTATATCAAATTGATCAAGGATTCTCAGGGTAAAGTATTTCTGTGTCTACCTTTCAAAACAAGCTATAAATAGTTGGTAGGACTCCATCTTTAAGTAAGTATTTAAGAAAACAGAATTATCCAATAAAATCAATGTCTGTGTATGTGAATGTGTGTGTGTGTGTGTTTATTTTGTTTTATATTTTGTTTTTTGGGTTTTTTTTTTTTTTTTTTTTTTTTTTTTGGATAATAGATACTTACCCAAACAGCTTTGAGGGTGCACTGCCTCTTCAAGAGTGAATATGGACAGACTGCCTTTGTGGAAACAGAATTCATTTTGTCTTAATTTTTAAATCAGTGGGCATTCAGTTGTCCCTACCACCCCTTCATTACCTTCCCAATAAACGAAGGATCAACAATGATTCTGGCTTTATGGGTGTTTTGTTGTTGTTGTTGTTGTTTGTTTTGTTTTGCTTGTTCGTTATTTTGTTTGTACTGTCAGTGATGTGTGTACACTTTGTGTTTCTCTTTCATAATTACTCTAGGTAGAGGCTTTCCAACTTTGTTGATCTTTATGATCTTTTGTTTTGCTGATGTTCTTCACCAAGTTCTTATTTTCATATTGTTCTTTCTTTTTTT
>JADRCC010574025.1:0-18702 GCA_019843855.1 Hylomyscus alleni | reverse complement strand
GTGACCTTTCCCATATCTGTCACCAGCCTGTTAATAAGCATGGCTTTAGAGATCCTTGTAGTTTTTAGTCAGTCACATTCATCGGGATACAGGCCCTGAAACCTAGTCTCTCTCTCTCTCTCTCTCTCTCATTCTCTCTCTCTCTCTCTCTCTCTCTCATTCTCTCTCTTTCATTCTCTCTCTCTCTCATTCTCTCTCTTTCATTCTCTCTCTTTCTCATTCTCTCTCTCTTTCATTCTCTCTTTCTCTCTCATTCTCTCTCTCTTTCATTCTCTCTCTTTCTCTCTCATTCTCTCTCTTTCATTCTCTCTCTTTCTCTCTCTCTTTCATTCTCTCTCTTTCTCTCTCATTCTCTCTCTCCCTTCCCCCTCCTCTCCCCTTCCCTCCCCTCCTCTGTCTGTCTGTCTCTGTCTCTTTCTTTCCCTGTCTCTCTCCTCTTCTTCATCTCCTCTTTCTCCTCCTCTCCCCCTCACTTCACCTCTCCCTCCAGTCTCCTGTTCTCTGCTGTGCCAGTTTCATCAGAAACTATGGACCTGGACAGGAGCCCTGGATGCCGCAAGAATAACGAAGAAGACAATGCATAGTCATGGCGGCGGCCATTTTCCTGAACAGAATTCCAAGTCTTCGCAGGCATACAGAATATATGCCAAGAAAATGTGTGGTTCTGTACATTTGTTTTTCTTCATTCCATCTTATCCTTCAAGAAGGCAGCAGCATCTTCAGGATGTTGTAGAAATTGCATCCTTATTAGAACACAAAGTATAGCTCAGGTATTCAAGGTTTTCAACACAGCCTGGAAACTTCTCAGTCGGAAGCACAATCCCTGTGTCCAGTCTGCTCCTTTAGTGTGAGTCCCCAGAAAGCCCTCCTGACTCTTGTCTCCGCTACAGGTGGCTCTTACTGACTGCACCAAAAATTTACCCTGCCTTATTGATTTTCATGGAAAAAAAATTACTTTTTTTTTCTGATTGCAGACATATATTTGCTTTCAGACTCGAGAATCCATGAAGGCATAAGGAGTTTTAAAATTTATTAAAACCCGTCTCTCTCTCTCTCTCTTTGTTATGCTACTTGGAGGTAACAATGAGAAGGGACTAGTGACCTTAGGAGACTGCAGGCTAGAGCCTTGAAGAATTGAATAGTCCTTGCACAGCTTCTGTATCATTACTTCTTTCTTTCTGTGATTAAAACGCCATGAACAAAGGCGACTCAAGGAAGAGAATTCCTTTTATCACATATGGCTCTGAAGGGATAAGAGTCCCTCATGGTGGAGTAGAGGCATGGCAGCAAGCGACAGCGGAGGAAACTGAGAGAGAACATCTTTAACAGCAAACAGGAAGCACAGAGAGTGACCCAGAAGCGAGGCAAGGCTGTACATTCTCAAAGTTTGTCCCCAGAAACATACTTCCTCCAGCAAGGTTCTATGACCTACCTAAACTTTCTCCCAACAGTGCCACCTACTGGGAAACAATGGTTCAAATGCCTGAGCCTATGGGGACATTTTCTCATGCAAACAACCACAGCTTCTTAGCTATCTAAGCAACTCATCTGATCACTGCTCAATTTACTTGGTCACTCTGTGTCTCTTTTTCCACCACTAGGTTGGAGATCATAATAGTGCCAATTTCAGGAAGTTAAATGAGTTCATGTGCATATGAAATTTCTTCAAACATTGCGCACTACCTTACCTAGTAAGTTCTCATCTAAGCATTGAGTACTACCTATGATCATAATGATCTTGGTAACTGCAGTTTACAACCATGTCTCTTTCCATCTTTCCCTATCTAGTCCCTCCTCTTTCTTCTGCCTGACACTATCCATCAGAACTGGGAAGTACTACCCTCACTCTAGCCTTAAGCGTGCTCATATCTGACATGAGCTAGTTTCGCTTTTCCAGGTCTCTTCAATACACTACTGTGTGTTACATTTTCTAAGCTGCTCGAAATGCTTTGGAAACAAGCAGTACACTAAATAATCAGTGCTTTCGCATTCAAGTACCTTTCTCTGGGCACGCTTTCTCTTTCTCAACCCACATGAGCAATTCTAAGCCAGCGAACTGTGTCTCAGCTTTGCTCTATCTCCAAAAGCTCTTTGAAAGCTCACTTGAACATGGTAAGACTCAGTAATTCATTTGTTCAAGGCTTCTGGGCAGGTTTCATGTTCAGGAATTTCCACCGTTTATACATTTGGTAACAAGATGGCATAATAACTCTCTAGAGTTTGGCATCAGGATGAAGAGAAAGAGGTGTATTTTGCATTTTGTTTTTCTCTTGACTTATTAGACTGATAACAAAGGAAGAGCTGAAGGGCTGTGATAGACTTCAGACCTAGTCTGGTGTTCCTTCCTGACAATTGTTAGGTACCGTGCCTGTGAGACATCTCAAATGTAAGACATCCTATGTACAACCAGAAAACCTAGACACTAACAGAGGCTTACAACTTACCTCACTCATCTTTACACACACACACACTCGCACACACAGACACATACTCCGGAGGCCACAAGAGTTCCTCCTTTGTTTTAAATCATACTTGACATCAAACAGAGCTAAATTTCAGTTCTGTCTTTAAGTTCACTCTTCTCCCTTTTGACTATTATTCTCAAAATGTTTGATTTTGGTCCTGTCATAACTTGCTTGCTCTAGTAAAATTTTCACTTAGATTACAGTAACTTTTTATGGCATTTTTCTTATATTTGGAGACTATGTCCTTCTGGTTTCTTACATTAACTACAAAAGGGCAAAAATTGCATGTATGTAATATACTGCTTATTGCATGTATGTAATATACTGCTTATTGCATGTATGTAATATACTGCTTTGCAGATCCATGCAAGAAAAAAAAAATCAGAACGACAAAAATGTCCATCAAGAAGGATCTAGCAATAAAATAAACTGTGATGCATTTGTAACTCCAATGGACTCCTGTTTTTAAAAGGCAGTGTGTCTTTACAGACCCGAGCAATCTGATGCTACCTCATGTCTCCATGGTGATTTCTTACCGTGCTTGGGGATGGAAGTTGGACGGTTTACCACAGCTCAGTACTATCCCACACTTTACAGTGTTACTGGGGCTTAAGGATGCCGAGACCTTTCCCGTGTATCTCCCAAGCTCCTCCTGAGAAATCGTGTATTTCTGTTCTTAGGCTATTCCAATTTTCAGGGAAACATGGCTCTATATAGTATGTGGCGATGAAAACCAAAATAGTGCCAGACGCATAAATGTTTTAAACATGAACTTGTGTGTCTGTGTGTGGTGCCATTCTATGTGATGAAGGACAAACCCCACCAGGTGCTGATGGACTTTGGATGGATGACGACATTATCCCCACTGCAACAGTGGCACAATCTGAGTGTTCCCTTACTTCCGGACATGTGCACAACTTTTAATGTTAATATTAGAGTTAAGCAATTATTAGCGCTAAAACGGCAACAAAACTGGCAGTCGAAAGTGGGGTAAACCCGCTGAATGAATTAAGACATCTCTTTACAAAGCACCCTAAAACCTTGACTTGCAGAATTCAGTTTATATTTTCTTATTTACATTTCAAAGTAGCCATGCAGATAAACACAGTTTTGGTCACCTTCCAGGTGACACCTGGCCCCTTACAAATGGTGGAGAGACAGATAAAGGAGAACATTCTGGACCCCAATAACAGGCAGACCCAGTTCCCAAGGTTCTCTGTGACCCGGGTTCAACCTGTCTTGACTTTCCACAGGAAAGCTGACGTGAAAACTACTCTTTTTGGAAAGGGGTTTTCAAAGTCGACCTCATTCAAACTGAGCAAATAATTAACTTTTCATCCTCTCATAAAACCGAGACTGTGGCTGGTTCAAAGCCCAGGACCCCGGGCCTTAATTGAATTAACTCGGTTTTCCATCCTTGCGCCGGACCACTCCAAACCATAACATTTAGCAAGGCTGACCTTCCTGGCGAGAACATAAGCGCCCATTGAGGGAAGATCGCAGAGTCAGGGCTGTGGCACGCAAATGGGGCCTGAGTGGAAAATGGGACTCTCTCCGAAGGGGACAAAACTCTTTCTGTTTCCTCCTCTAGAGAGCTCAGTACGAAGGCAGTTCCGCACAGCCTTATCTCCGCCAAAGCAAAGAGAGCTGGGCCCCAGTCGCTGAGCAACCGCAGCTCCCACCTGGCTACTTGGGAGTCCGTGCCTTTGCATCTATTACCTAGCCCACAGCTTGGAATCGGCCTTGGCCTTCTTCCTCTGGCTGCAGCCACTCCCTGCCCGGTCCTCTATTCGGACCTAATGAACTACTCACTGCTCAGACATTTCCTTTCTTTAGCTTCACTTCCTGATGTCAGCAACACTCATGGGCTCTTCACGTATATCTGCGACGCCTACTGTGCGAACGGAAACTTTCTGGGGAGAAGCTGCACAGTTGTAGGGTTTGGTGATTAAGGTCATTGTAGAAAACTGATATGAGTCGATCTATCACATCGTTCAGTTTCTTTCTTTGTTTGTTTGTTTTGTTTCTGGTTTTTTTTTTGTTTGTTTCTTTGTTTCTTTGTCTTGTTTTATTTTGACAGTTGGATGATGCCCAGGAGAGCTAAACGAAGTGGTTGTTTTGTTGTTGTTGTTGTTGATGATGATGATAGTGATGGTGGTGGTGGTGGTGGTGGTGGTGGTGGTGGTGGTAGTGGTGGTAGTTATGGGGAAGACAACAGGAAAGGGAAGAGGAAGGAGAAGAAGGGAAGGGGTAAGAGGGGGAGGGAAGGAGGAGGAAGAGGAGGAGGAGGAAGGGCAGGAGGAGGAAGAGAACAAAGGGCTTTGATCACATCGTAAGTGCCCCGAGGGCAGGGAGCTGACTTCTCTCCCCTGCTTTCTCTAATTCTCTTTCCACATTGCTATGTCTGACTCAAGAACTCAATAAATACTTGGCTGATGATGCATCTGTGTAAGGCTAGAGCAGCCATCTCCTCCCAGGCCTGGGACCTGGCCTCATTTTGATAGCAAAATATGTCTTGAGTGATTTTGAAATTCGTGGAGGCTAAATTGTAAGGCAGGAGGGAGTCTCACTTTCCTTTGAAAATATTTCTGGTCTGGTAGGGAGAGACTTTCTGCATTTGAGCAGTCTCTCCTAAAGACCACTAAAATCCACCCGACCGCAGAACATTTAGGCAAGCCGAACCTTGGAATTAGTGATCTGCCCAAGGAAATGTAAAATTAAATTTTAATATTGAAGCTGACACTTTAGCGTCGTCCCTGGGACTGCATGGGGGGAAATCTTGGTGCGTAGGAGAAGAAATACAATTTGTGATTCAAGGTCAGTGGTGGAAACCCCCTGGGCTTATTTGATTTGGATGATGCTCCCGGAGAATAGTCAATGATTCAAAAAAACATTTTATTTTATTTTTTTTTTAAATTGGTGGTGACTTATGCTGTCTATCTCTGAGTCCCAACTTGAAAGAGACTGTCTACATGCATGAACCCTTTGGAGGTGAGTCCCTAGTTTGTGCAAGTATAATCAGAAGGTTGTGTTTGTGAGTTTTAAATGCTGTGAAGACGACCCCTGTTGAAGCGCGGTGTCTTCACACCCTGACACTGGAGGCCGCCTCAGAGGATCAGACCCCTCCTATGCCCACCAACCCCTAGTGACCTTCTTCCTCAGTCCCTGTTCTTTCTACCAGGGTCTGCTTCACACAGTCATTCCAAATCAAGCCCCTCCCTTCCTACTTCTAACTGCCTGCCTTTTCTCAGCAGACATGATCTTCCCCAACGACATGAACAACCGTTTTCATGAGCAGTGAGAACCTGCTGAGTTATCTCTGGGGCCAGTGGAGTATTGGATTCAGCCCAGCCTTGGTATACTGTGTTTTATGAAGTGACTCTACATATGTGGCACATTGCTATTCTATTGCGTGGTTGGTATTAATCTACTTCCAGTTAAGGTCAAGGGCGGTATGTAGAACCGCAGGATGGGACAAGCTTCCTTAAGGAAGCTGCCTGACTTGGAGAATCATTTTGTCCAGGGATATGAAGGTCACAGATATGTATTTCCCATCCAAGGGGCAATTCTGCGAACCAAGCCTGGTTTCCATGCGGATTGCAGCTCAGACAGGAGCAAGTTCAGACCGACTGCGCATGACCAGATCCTTTCCCGAAGTCAATTTCAAGTCTATAAAATCTCGGCAGTTCAGCCCCCCAACCTCTCGTTAATCTTCCCCATGTATCCAAATTTAAGTTTCCCTTTGACTTTCATTTTCTGAGGTTGGTTATTTTGAGCAGATGGATAGGGTGTCTGTGGCAAAGCATTGCTCACTGGAGCCACAGCTCCTATTTCACCAGATAAATATACTGCATGCTGTAATCCAGGATTCCGGTAGGCACTCCCTTTACGAAGCAGCTTTGAAGGTAGAAGTCAGTCCGTTCTGAGGGAGCGAGACTGGGAGACGCTGGGTTTAGCGCTGTGAATAAGCATTTTGGTAGGAAGGGGCCTTTGTTTATTTGTTCAGATATTAGACCTAGGGGGAGGTAGGCTATCTGCTTAGCTACATGCGCACTCTAGAATATCTTCAAATCTGTACGGGAATGATCCTCAGAGAAAATAAAGAAGGGTGTTCGTTTTTAAATTATCAGAATGGATCAGGGAAAGAGCGAATGAGAAGATTAAATGTATACTTGGAAGGATTTCTTCAAAGCGGTACTGGCTTCCTCTGACGTTCTAATGTTGGCATTTTAAAGGCAATGTAGGATTTTTATAAAAGAAAGCTGTATCACAGAGACACGGCTGGTGACGTTGCTGACCTGGCTAACAAAGGAATGAGAAATGGCGTATGGTGAAAAGCTTTGGCCTGAGTTGGTTTGGATTGATGTTCCGTTTTTTTTACTCATTACTGAAATGGAAACGTAAGGGTTGCCTATTTGGAAAGTCGGTTGTGTTGGGTGGTGTTTTGCTGGGGTAAACATGTGAAGGAAGGAACATTGAGCTGAAGTGGACACA
Organism: Hylomyscus alleni; assembly: GCA_019843855.1. Classification (NCBI taxonomy): domain Eukaryota; kingdom Metazoa; phylum Chordata; class Mammalia; order Rodentia; family Muridae; genus Hylomyscus; species Hylomyscus alleni. The sequence continues at coordinate 11,743 of JADRCC010574025.1, read as the reverse complement.
GGTGAAGAGATGTTCTGCTAAAGCAAGCTTGTGAAAAGAAACGTGATGGATTCTTCGCTAACACCACGTGCGTTTCTTGGTCCACCTTACACTGTGTAGTTGAGCAGCATATTTTTTGGGGACTCCACAGAGAGGAACTCACCAAAAAATTTCTGGTGGTGTGCTGCAGTTTCTTGCTGCTTCCATGGATTGGGGCTGATTGGCAGAGTGACAGCAGCTGCGACAGACTCACGTGCTAAGGAAAACCGGTGGAGGAAACTCAATGTTTGGGGGGTGTAAATAGGCCTGGGTGGACAGTGACAGAGGATGAGCTAGGCTTGCTGGCACAGCTAGCTGGGTAATGCTCGTGGGTCTTGAGTCTTAGCTGATCTTCACTTCGCTGAGAGAAGCACAGCAGAGAACTTCTCCTGGTGTTCCTGTTGGTCCCTCCTGCTGACTGGGAACTGAGGCCGAGGCCTGGCTGTCTCTGCTAGGTAGTGCCATCGATGCTGATTCCAGTTTGCTACTGAACTGGACTGCTGGTGTATCTGTGAAGTGTGTGTGAGTGGATCAAGCTGCTAACCTGTGAACTGAACAGCTGATTTCCAGACTACACAGACAAGAGCTGCTCCCCAAAACCTTTTAAAACAGGTTCACATCCCCTGTATCCTTTCTTTTCACTACTTCTGGTGGGCTATAAGGGAGGTTAAAGCACTTAAGAACCATCCTTAAAAACAGGTTTTGAAAAAAAAAATGACACATCACTGTTGAACTTCAAATGACTTCTTAGCATTGATTTTTGACTTCAGGCTGGCTGGTGTGAGTTTATCAGTTGTTCAATATAGCACTACTAGTACTAGACTTTGTGAAATTTGTTTTGGGCTATGTTTTATAGGAAGGTTCTCTTCTTAAATTATTTGTATCTTTCTTCTAGGAACTTACTGGCTATTTTATTTACATTTCTCCCGAGAAAGAGACGAGCATCGGCCTTTGAAAGCTGCCAAGTGCATCTTTGGTGTTGTGGTTAGTCAAGTATCCGTGTGGATGTGAGCAGGGTGCCTGCAGAGGACAGAGACAGAGGATCTGCTGGGGCAAGGCTCACTGGCATCTGTGAGCTGTCTGATGTAGGCGCTGAGAATGGAATCCTCTGTTAGAACAGGGCCTGCTCAGCCATCTTTCCAGCCTGGTTAGATAAGTATTGAGTCTACAAACGGAGTATAGATTGACTTACAGGGGAATGACATATTGACAAGGTTGTTTACCCGTCTTTAAAACTATATTGTCTTTTGTATGTATGTGCTTAGCCCTGCAGCTTAGCCAAACATCCCAAACAGGGGTCATATTGGGGACAGGGATACTGAAGTGGAGGTCTGTGGAGTGACCATAGCAGTTAATGAGTATGAACAGCAGCAGCAATCCATGTCTCTATTGTGTCACACTCTCTCTTCATCCTGTCCCTTGTTCTGATGCCTTTCAGGGATGCAGGCTCTGCTTCTTCTGCAGCTCTGCCTCGCACCAGACTCTATCTTATGCCTCGAGACATGGCACTTACTGCTCCCTTAGGCAAGAACCCATCCCTCTCCCCTCTCCCCTTCTGCAACAAACTGTTTCTTGTTTGACTACTAGTCTTCAGCTCAGAGGTTCCTCTTTCAGAAAACATTTACACACCTCACCTCTAAAATTTAGTCTGACCTCCACTTCTTGTCATTCATCCCCATACAAGCATTCGCATGCGCCATGCTCTTTGAGTAGGAAGAACGTACTGAGTCCCTAAGAGTTCTCATCAACCCAATGGCTTTGCCGTATGAGCTTTGGTACTCTGGTACTCTGCCCCTTATTTAGTTGATGGATGATTTCTTTATTTGATTCCCCTGGTAAAATGATTTCTGTATTTGGCTCCCAGTAAAATGGTTTCTTTATTTGACTCTCTTCACGAAATGTTGCGCTGTGTGTTTAGTAATGCATCTGTTCTTTACATTGGGGTTCGGATGGGTGATTTTTTTTTCCTTTCTTTTTGGTGCTTTTCTGGATCACAGATTTTAAAATGGAGGGTTATCTAAGGAGTCCTCTAGGAGTCCTGAGATTCCCGTGTCTGATGAACACCTAAGAAAGGGTTGTACTGGACGACACATTCCACGTCTCAGATTTATGACTCTATATCATTTGCTGTGAGCTCTTAAGGGCTGCTTAATGAAACGAGCCCGTCTTCCACTCGCTGCATATGTTAGATTAAATGCATCCAAAGAAGTCTTGTAATGGTAAAGTGAAGCTCACTTCTCCCCTCAGTGCTCAGTAGGAATGCTGTGATGCCAAATACTGGAAATGCATTTGGAACTGCCCAACAACGGTTTGATGTTCTGCCAAATGACTTTTACCAGTCATTTAATGTGGTCAGTTTTTAATAATGCAAATATATCAAGTGACTCTGTAGTTTAAACAAGGCCACCTAATAATTCATAAACCTCAAATCTGAAAACAGAGAAATTGCCTCCTTTCTCCTATTCTATAGGTGTATATAGACATATATGTAAAAGATATGAACACAGAGACTTCGGGAAGGAATCAGGATTTCTGATTCCAAGGTTTGATTCACAGACAAGACAGGCTTAGGGTTTCACCCCCACCTATACGGAAAGCCCGAGTTCAAAGCAGTCTGAGCATGCTCTAACAGACCTCAGCTGGCCCCTTGCACAAAGCCATTCATCGGATCCCTGCGATGCATCAAGGCACGGCTTCGATCATTTGCCAGCCCAGCACAGAGGCCCAGAGTGAGAGGCAACTTTCGCACTTGCTCTGCCTGTGCAGAGGCGTTTAAAGCATGGGAGAAAAACAAGTTGTGGGCTCCTGGGAATTGTCATAAAGACTGAAAGCATTTGCCTTCGGGACTTTTGAGTGAGGCTGTGTCTCTCTCACCTGATGTATTTTTACCGTGACCCGAACAAGGTAGAATCCTCCCAGCCTAATGGTGGAAGTTGAATGACAGCCATTCTTTAGCTACATGGAAGATGCTTCAGTTCCCCTCCCAGCCCCACCCATCTCTGCCTGCCCTTGCTTTCTATGGCTTCTTTTTTTCCTCAAATGAGTCCCCCTTCTTCTTCTTTTTAACCTGGAGAAAAAATGTAAGTTTTTTTGGAACAAGAGGAAAACTTAAACCTTAATGAGTCACCTATCTCCAACCCCTGTGCTTACACACCTTGTCTTCTGGGCCATATCTACTTGGTAACAAGTGGGAATTGAGAAATAGGAATTTTCCAACAACCATCCATGAACTGGTGAGTTCCCTTCTGTGTCCATTGTCTGGAAGACAGTTGGGTATGGTTGCTAAGACGAGGTCCTTGCACAGCTTGCCTGCTCAGTGGTCAGCATCATGGTCTTCTCATGGGACGGTGGGGAAACAATTCTTATAGGGAGTGTGATGGGGTCGACAGCAATTATTTTCTATACTGTGTCATCCTCTTCCTCTGTCTTATTAAGGGATAAAGGCTGACTGCTCTAAGCTCTCACGACACCCAGCACTTTCATTTTTTATAGAGCTTGGCACAATTTGTGTGATCACTTTCTGATCAGCTCTTTCTCCTTCTGGCTGTTCGATGTATAAAACCAAAGCATGAGACTGCTCTATATTGTTGAGCAGGTCTCACACTCTTCAGAACTCAGTCTGGTGCTGGGGCAATGAGTAGCCAGGGAACAGGTGGTTCAGATAATCTTTCAGCTCCTCCTTTATTCAACAGGGGCATCCTGTTGGCTTGGGTATCCTCATTGCCACATGTCTTGACTGATGGGGTTAACATTGGGGTCCTGATCAGTTGGGGGCTCCATGTTTCTCTCACCTACTTCTTCAGACCAATGCATTGCAATCCTCTTAGAATTCTCCTTTTTGTAACTTCTCTGCTAATATGAATACAGGTGATGAAGTTGTTTTTCTTCTCCTATCTGTTATACAGGCAAATGCGTCAGAGAAAAACAATGTACAAAGTCAGTCTCTGAAGGCAGAAGACTTCAATAGGGTGAGCTGGTTAGGCTTTTCAAGTAGCACTTGAATCATAACCAGACTGGCAGTTAGAATTTTTTTCTTTCTCTAAATTTATTTTGTTTAATGTAAGTGAATGTAACCACCATACTAAACTAATTATGTCATTTCCTAATGTATCTGACTTGTATATTTGCAGAGTTATGTATGTATGCGTCTCTGTCTATACTTTCAAGGAAAATGAAGTGTGTAGACATCAATTGTTTAAAAGTCAAGTCTTTCTAAATGCAGCAGACCCTTTCCAAATGCATAAGAATCCGAGGAGAGCGGATTTGTGTGCTCCGAGGATCTGGTTTTATAGCTCACTTACGTTGCTCATTTTACCTCCAACTCGGGGTCGGATCATACCTGATAAGGGACTTGAGCAACTGGTTCTGGTTTCAACTGAAATCTTTCAGTCCTACTTGATTTATTTAGATTTATTTTGCCAAACATTACAGTCTCCACTAAGGCCACATTCCAAGAGGAGACTTATATTTCCATTCTCTCCCTGCATCTCATTCCCAATCTTTTTTTTTTTTTTCTTCTTGCTGCTGTGTAATTTGATATGGGAGCATCAGCTTGAAGTAGGTGCTGTCTCTGTCACTGGTCAATATAGTATTAAATGCTAAGCAAAGATAGGCAGGAAGCATTTGATCACAGTGCCCTAGTGTCTCTGATTGGTCTAGCCGAAGCATGCTTTTAGGAGTCTTTTCAAAGATCCAGACATTGAAAAAGTGTTTGGGCAAAGCTGCTTTTATATGAACTCAGCTTGCCTAGCATTCATGCAGCTCTGTAATGCACAACTGTAATCCTAGCATCCAGGAAGCAGAGACAGAAGGGTCAGAAGTTGAAGGGAGATTATTCATTCAAAATTCAAAGTGTTGGAGGTTCATATAGCAAACCTTCCTCTCTTCAGTGGATGACTGACCTTTAATAAATTCTGGGAGAGCCACTATACATGCTCTCTTCTCTCTCCACCTGTATCCCTCTTTTTTCTCTCATTGTCTTTGGTCTTTACCACAATGAGGAAAGGGAAAATTGGTGGGTTTCAATCAGATGCAAACTCAGAAAACTTGAAGAAACACAAATCTCCCACAGTGAAATGTACATTTTTGTAACTGTAACCTATGATGCCAAGTAGGTTTTTGTTTTTCCTTCTCAATGGCAAAAGTAAGCAAGAAGTATAGCGGTCTTGTGGTCAAGAGGAAACCCTGCTTAACTCCTAAAATGGAACCTTAGCAAACAGTGAGTTTACAACATCTCAACCAGAGCTAGGCTAGCATTCATCGGTCACCCTCCTCCTCACCTTTCTCAGGCTCATCTACAGACCTCCAGCCCTTCTGCTCCATTGCTATTCTCTGTCTACTACCTCTGTATAATGTTCTCATCTAGGCTGGGAATACATAAGAACAGAACACAAAGAATATAGTGAGTGTGTGTGTGTGTGTGTGTGTGTGTGTGTGTGTGTGTGTGATGAATCTACGATGATAAGGCTAGCAAAGACGTTCTTATCTTGAAGGGATGGGCTGGACACAGAGATCTTGCATTGCCATGATTTGAACTTCATTTCAAAGATGCTTCCCACTCACCTCTCTCTAGGAAGCTATGTGAAAGCCTTGATTTGAATGACAAGGCTTTTACATCTTGATAGAAATGATAGGTCTTGTCATCCAAGCACCTGGCCCACATATCACTCCAAGCATCACACCAAGCCATGTTTCCAGTTTCTTTGTGTCTACTGCAGCTGGCTATGGAAAGCATTAAGTCCTAATTGGTGGTGAAAGAGAGAGTATGCTTGTTTTGTTGATGGGAAGGAGAACATCAGAATGGCACAGATTTAAATCCTATTCTGGAAATCACCTGACTAAACAGTACATGCCAGTGTTACCTTTGTACTGAAGAGAGTTACCACAATAGTGCAGACAAACTCAGGGGGCTGCACAGAACACAGTTTTCTGGGGACTTACAGACAGAAGTGTGATCCTTTGTGGTAGTAGGGTACCTGGATCTCTGTAATTTTGTTCAGAAGCAGAAGGCTTATATAACAAGCAGGAGATAATACACTTCATCCAAGTCAGAATGAACCTGCTTTATCAAAAGCTAATATGAAGGCTGATAAGAGATGCTGGATAGCTAGCTCAGAGGATAAGGCATTTGCCCCACAGGTATGAGGACCTGAGTTTCAGATCCCAGAAGCACACAAGGATGGATAAATTGACACACATCTGTAATCATAGCATCCCTACAATGAGAAAGAATACAGAAAACAGAGGCTTCTCAGATGCTCATGGACCAGCTATCTAGATGGGAACACACAACAGTCAGGAAGTACCCTGCCTCAAGCTAAGGGAGATGAAGACCAACACCTGAGGGCATTCTATGACTTCTACATGTGTTTGGTAGCAATGTGTGCCTGCATGTCCACACACACACACACACACACACACACACACACACATACACATACACACACACACACATACACATACACACACACATTCACAGAAACACACAAACACAAACATACTATGGTACAAGGATCTGGCTCCTAAAGCTCCATATACTACCTTGATGGTTTAGTGTATTTATAGTTTTCAGGAGGAAGATATGTAGTGAAATGACTGAGGTTACTCAGAAATCATCATAGCAGTTATAATTCAAGATGGCTGCCACCTGGTCAAGCTGGACCAGCAGAGGCCTCCAATGGCTTGGTGGAGAAACATGGGGTATGAATAGGTAAAGACAATACCAGTGTTTTGCAATGTTTGATGTGGTAGACCCTTGAACTAGGTTTCTTATGCCCCAGAACAGCAAAATCTTGTTGGCCATCATGGGTAGATGCTGATACAAGACAAGACAAAACAAAAACAAAAAAATGTACCATTAAAAACTTTTAAATATGAAATCCTGATTATCTGAAGAAAGATGTCTTCCTGGTTATTCCTGTGTGATGATCATTAGTGTCAACTCGATAGGATCTAGAAGTATCTAAGAGACAAGACTCTGGCACACTTTCAGAGCTGGGTCTAGACTAGGTTAATTGAGTTAGGAAGAGCCATTGTAACTGTCCATGGCACCATGCCATGATCTGGGGACCTGGGGTAAGGAGAGAAGAGAAGGAGAGATGAATATTAGCATTTTTACTCTCTACTTCTCTGTAGTGTGACCAGCTGCCTTAATTTGCTGTCACCATGTCTTTCCTGCCAGGATGTTCCCAATTTCCTTGAGTAACTGTGAGTCAAAATAAACCCCCTCTTTCTTCTGTGGCTTTTGTGAGGCCATTTCATCATAGAAGCACAGACGTAATCACAGGAATACATACAGCCCACTGAAAACTCTACCCAACTCATTGCAGGTAGGCAGTGATACAGTTCTCTTTAAAGGCGTTAATGAAGAGAATCTTGGGCTATACTTCCAACACCCGTCTTTGGAAATGCCTCTCAATGTTAAATTCTTGGTCTTTTAGAGTATCTCTTTCTTCTTTCTAAATGAAACATCTTATGCTTGAGCATATTCATTTTTCTCTTAAGACTGACTGATCATAGCTGATGAACTAGCCTTCCAAGAGGCTAACTCAACCGCACTCTGTTCCTTCCAGTCGTCAGACAGCAGGCTGTGTTAGATTTTTTTTTCCAGTTGATAATTTCCAGTTCCAAGTCTTTGAATCCAGTCTTCTCAACCTGTCATCACTTATAATATGAGCCTTCAATCTGATTACAAAGATATTATATGTCTCCATGGAAGTCAGAATGGCAGCTTATCCAGTGGATTTGATTTTTACCAGGGATAGCTTTAAGGAACTTCCCAAAAATAAAGCTCCAAAAAAGAAAAGCAAAACAACAACAACAACAACAACAACACCCCTTGCATACAGAAAGTCACCTGAGATGACCAGAGTCAACTGTAGTAAAATGAACTTTATCCACCTTTGTGAGTACACGTATATGGTATGTGAATGTACGTGTGTCAGTGCAGGGTAGATATTTCACAGGGCCTATGTGAAGGTTAGATGTCAGACTTTGCCCTTCTGCCCGGCTTGAAATGGGATCCCTATGCCACTGTGTAAAACCGGCCAGCTGAACTTGTGAACCTCTAGCTTCTCTAGTCTCCGTTGCCCATTTCCCCCATAGAGATACACAGGGATTGCAGATGGTGTGCTACTCCATTCAGCTGTTCCTTGGTTCTGGGAATCCAAACTGAAGTCATCAAGTTCATGTGACAAGTGCTTTATTCTCCTTGGTCTGTGTGTTAACATTCTGTTCGTTGCTCATGGACATAAAGTCTTACTGACAATTGATTCTTAACTCTCAGTTGAACCTTTTATGTAAGAGGTGAAGAGATGGCTTCTGTTAGTAATCTATCTCTCCTCTCATTCAAAGACCATCAGATACCCTATACTTTCTCCTGATATAGATCAAGCATGTGAAAGATGCTCACAGACAAATCAAACCATGGATATAAAGGAGGAGCAACCTTGTATAACAGAAAAACTGGACAAGATTCAAGAAACTGTATTTGAATTTTGGATTAATAGTGAATAATTCTCTTAGTACTATTATGTTTCAAATATTTCATATATTTTTGGATGTTGCATTGAAACAACTGCTCTCTCCTTCCCTCTCATTTTTATTTATTTGCTTGTTTTTCTTTTGAGGCAGGATTTTATATACTTCATGCTAGTCAGGAACTTATAATGTAGCAAGGCATGGCCTTGAACTCCTGATCTTCCTGCTTCTACTTCCCAAGTGCTGGGATGACAAGAGTGTGCCACCATAAGTCCTTGCCCTTCCTTTTATTTCCAATGTCACTGGTAGAAATGGCAGGATGAACTTTCATGGGACTCTCAGGTAAGCTCTTCCCCATGACAGGAGATGAATAAGTTGAAAGACCTTTAGAAGTTCCTCCAGGTCAACCTCTAGACTGGAACTTGGAAATGACAAGTATTACCAGTGACTGTTTCTGTACTCTCAAACATTGAACCAGGGATCCTGCCAATCAAGAAGGAACATTTTCTTAAAATAGAACTTCTAAGCTCTCCATAAGTGGGCTCTGGGAAACCATGTGTCATCTTCATATGAACAAACCCAGCAGGATCTTTATTTGTATTTATCACTCTCAGAAGTTAACATCCACATACATACGTATTATGTGATATATCTATGTATACACATATACATACACATGTACTATCTAATATTACTCCTTTGTTGGAACAATTTCTCATTCATTGAGCCTAATAATGTGACTAATGACGTCATGAACCTGGAGTGTTAACAGTTCTCTGTTCAGCTTTCTCACTTTTCAAGAGTCTGTGGTCTCATTTCTAATTTATCACATGATTCTTCCTCCCTTAGTGTCTAAATCTGTTGCCACCCATTTCTGGTAATTTAGGTTGTGTGGCAACTACCCGAGTGGGTAGTTCTGGGAAGTGGGATGTTGTGTGGGCTTGGCTAAAGTATCTGCTGCCATCATGAAGGTCTAGTACCTGAACTTGCATGCTCCTTTGGGATCTAGGAGAATTCTCCTAGACTGGATGGTTTCCTGTCTGGGCTGAACATTCTGAAGAAGGAAACTGTTGTAGCTGATAATAGTGCTTGAATCTGATATTGACTTAACGTGGCAAAGTTCTGGATTGGGGGGAGGAGAGGACACCCCAACACTAACGCCAAGTTCAGTGGTGTGACTAATGATGTCACAAGCCTGGAATCTTACATTTCTCTGTTCAGCTTTCTTGTCTTCAAGAGTCGGTGGTCTTATTTCCTAATTTATCATCTTCCATACTCAGTGTCTAAATCTCTTGCCACCCATTTTCAGTATCCTTAGTTGTGTGATACTATGAGAAAAGCATTACCTAAATGGGTAGTTCTGGGAAGTGGAATGCCTGGAGTACAGTTGAATGAACTGTGCGCTAAAGAGTTGGCCATTACTACTACTCCCGGTTGGCCAAGGGTGGATATTATACATCTGAGAAAAACACCATCTAGTGTCTTAAAAGAAAGAGTATCACTTAACCTATACTTTGCAAAATTTGGGCCACATATGGTAAATCTGTCACATCTGCTAGTTTTCCACATGACTTAAATGAGCAAAGCCTCCCTAACATGCATAAACACACCTTATCTATTGGAAAGTTTGTCTTTCCTTTAAATTTCATATATCCCAAAGCTCTCTCCAAAATGGTACACTTTAAGAAATAGCTCAGCAAGGTTTTACTATGTGAGAGCAATGCCTAATGCATGTAGGTCCTAATTATTTGTCTCTTGAAAAATAATCTTTGGTCTACAAGAAATTCACACACACACACACATACACACACACGCTTGTGCGTGTGTATGTATATGTACATGTACATGTATATGTGCATATAAATATTCAGCCCAGGCTCCAGGTGAAGTCTTGGTTATCTTTTTTTTTCTCTTTTTGGCAGAAAATAGAAGTTTTACATTATGCTACAATAGGCCACCAACTAATGAAGAGGTGAGCCAAGCTAATTTTGAATAACTAATTTTGAATGGTAAAGAAGGGATTGGAGAGATGGGGCAGTGGTTAAGAGCTCTTGTTGTCTTGGCAGAGGACTCAAGCTCTAGTTCCTAACACCCATGTTGGGTGGCTCACAACTACCCAGAGGTCCATCTCCAGGGATCAGACAGCTCTGGCCTCCTTCAGCACCATACATATCTATCCCCACACATAGACACATAGATATAAATAATCAAAATGTCTATACCCACACATGCACACAAGCAGACACATAAATACAAATAAGCAAAATGATAAAGCAAATGACTGTGATTAGGGAACAGTAATTTTGACTCATTGATGGAAATAATGAATTTAATGAATTATGAGAGATCTTTAAGTTTGCACACAGTTACAATAATTTATCACTTGTGGTTTTTTTTAAACATCTATTTGCAACTGTCCTTGTGCACATGGATATCACAGAGTATGTGTGGAGGCCAGAGACATGTTGTTGCAGTTGGCTCTTTCCTTCTATCTCATAGATTCCAGGAATCAAACTCAGGTTGGCAGGCTTGGTGGCAAGCTCCTTCACCTACTGAGCCATCTTACATTACCAGGAACAGTGTTTATTTCTTACTACATGAATTTATTCATATGAAGAATATCATTTAGTTCCAAACAACTTCAAAGGCATTATGAGCTTTAAAACTCTTGCGTATGTAATAAAGACAGATGATAAATGCTAGGGAGTATGTGGAAATGTAAGAAGTCATCATGGGTAGGGGTAGAGGGAGCTGTAATGATCCAGCCTTTAGGGAAAACATTTTATCATTGTCTTTTAAACATACATTTGCTACTGATTGAATTATTTCACCTTTAGGTATATACCCAGGAAAAATGAAAACATTTAGCTATATAAAGTTTGTATGTGAATATTGCAGCATTATTCCAAACAGCCAAGAAAAAAATTAAAAATTCTGAATGACCATGATTGGTGACTAGATCAACCAAAACATAACATGCCCCACATAATAGGATTCATTCAGCACTGTGGTACCCAGACTTTCTCAAAATTATGGTCACCTACCTAACAAACACAGGAAGGGGGGAGGAGTATTCTGATTTGCACATGACTTCATAATGTTCAGTTCCTAGTCTGTGACTCCATTGGTTCTGGGCTATGGTGAGCCAGCACTTCTTGGTAGCAGAGTGGTAGAGGCTGTCTGCTTCATGGTGGGAAGGAAGCAGAGAGAAGTAGAGAAAGATCTAAGACAAGGTGAAGTCTCCAAG
>JADRCC010574024.1:2679-14420 GCA_019843855.1 Hylomyscus alleni | reverse complement strand
TTTCAGAGACAAGTGTGCCTGGGTATGTGTGACCTTGTGATACCACTGTTTCTGTAGTAGTTTTGTCTCCTTTTACTGTGCTGTAACATGAGAACTTGTCTTTCATTTCTGAGCTATGACCTTCTTCCCTCTCATATTTCAATACTGAGACATAACAAATTATAGTAATATTCTAATATTTAGAAGTTCTTGGTTTTATAATACTTATTTGTATTTTTCCAAGTTATTTTATTTCTTCCTATTTTTGAGATAGAGATGTCCAGCCCATGCTGGTATCCAACTTGGTATGTAACCAAGGATAACACTGAGTTTCTAATCCTTCTGTCTTCATCTTCTAAATGCTGAGGTTATGGTGTGTGCCATTGTGCCTAGTTTTATGAGGTTCTGGGAACTAAACTTAGGGCCTTGTGTATGCTAGGTATACTAACTGTGCTATATTCCCAGACCTCCCCCCCCCTTTTTATTTTATTTTTTTGAGGCAAGGTATTGCTTGTGTTGCCCAGGTTGGCCCCAAATGATCCTCCCACCTTAGGCTCAGGCATAGCTGGGATGACAAGCATATATAGCTAACTTTTGAAACAATAAAAGCTGATACACAGCTTCTTAGAGCTAAGGATTTATGAGCTATGTTGAGACCCATTAGCTTTCTTCATTTGTGCATGTGAACAAGGGTCTGCTGAGAGCTGTGTGACTAGTCACAGCACTGTCCACTCTTTTCAGTTCAGGGACCTTTTTCCAGTCACATCAAGTAGAAAATGTAGGCCCAGGTGTCCCCCCGCCCCATCCATTTTTTCTTATTTTGGTGCCCAGATATCTGAGGCTTCACCTTTTGATTTCCTATGTTGCTCCTGTGATGCCATTATTCGGGGGCATTTTTTGGCTGGACTCCACACTGTCCTACAATTCCTAAAGATAACAAACTCTCCCTAGTTTTGCTCCTTCCATAAGTCATCAGAGATTTTATGTTGAACTCAAATAACTTTTTAGAAAATATACAAATCTTTTCTATTTTAGTTTTTGTTTTCGGAGTTTTGTTTTGAGGTGAAGTCTCACTCTGTTGCCCAGGCTAGCCTCAAACTCCTGAATGTTTCTACTGCTGTAGCCTCCCAAGTGCTGAGATTTCATGAGTGAACCACTGTGCCTGGCATGTATAGATCCTTTCTTATGATCTTGTGAACCAGTTGAAATGTAGTCGATATTATTTTCCCAAATCCATATTGATGCTAGCCTGCTGTATATGTCATTTCCATTTTTTGCCTTCTGAATTGATTCAAGATTGTTATGCCCTGGGGCAGGTGGAGGTCATGGTATGAACTTGCTGTGGAGATACTGAGTTAAAGGAAGACTGACAAAAAGGGCCTTCAGGCAGGAACTACTTAGCTTCAGGTCCTAAGATGTCCTCGTTAACAGCATTAGGTATGCCTGCCACTTCTCAGCCCCTGTCAACATCATTTCCTATCATCATAACCCCACAGGTGCATACTGCTCTTTTATACACATGAAGGCATGGCTGTGGCATAGGCAGGTCAACAGACAGGTACAGCATGCCCTGCTTTTTGTTGTTTGTTTGCCCTGCATAAGTTTCTCAAGTCCTGAGAATACACTGTACTAATTGTGTTAGATACTGTGCTTGATGTTGACACTGAGGAGCAAAAGGACATATGGGGACGCTGCTCCAGTACACTCTGCTCTGGAGTGGTGGCTTATAGATGTCAAAGTCACAAACTAATATATGGTACTTAAAGAACAGCATTAGAGAATTAACAATAAGGAATATGAAAAGTTTGAGGAATATGGATAGTTTCAAGCAAGGTATGGTAGCAGAAACCAAAACTAGCCGTGAGCCCACATGAGCCTTTTTTAGGACGTAGTAAGACTCAGTTGAGGTCACCGCTATTGATATCATCTTCTGTTTTACACCCTTCATTCAGACAGTAGACTCTAGTTACATGAGAGGATTCATTTTGGGATGAGCTTGCTTTGATTCTCTGCTACCCAGGAATTTGTGCTTCAGTGGCTTTGGGGCATTCAGTTTATAGGACAGTGTGATGATTAAGTCTACTACATTAAATAACATACAGAAAGAATTGGCAGAGACCAGTCTTAGTCGTATGTTGCTTCCATAGCTCAGCTATTGGAGTAGACTCCTCCTCACCTGGTCATGGTTTTTAGAAAGCAGCTCCCTCCAGCCTCCAGCTTTTCTTTTATTGGCTGTCGTACACAAAAGTGAAGTGGCAGGCCTACTGGGCCTCATATCTGAGGACCCAGTAAGGGAGGCAAAAGAAGCAGGTTGCATTTCAGATTCATTAAAATGTTGCTTTAGGAGTTGGAGAGATGGCTCAGAGGTCAACACTAACTGCTCTTGTAGAGGATAGATTTGATTCCCAGCACCTACATGACAGCTCACAACCATTTGTAACTCCAATTCCAGAATCTGATCCTTTTTTTCTGATTTCTATAGGCACCAAACATACGTATGAAGGCAAATTGTCCATACACATAAAATTTTTAATAACTAAATTAAGCCCAGCATGATGGCGCATTCCTTTAATTCCAGCACTCAGGAGGCAGAGGCATAGGCACTCTGTGAGTTCGAGGCCAGCCTGGTCTGCAAAGAGAGTCCAGGACAGCCAAGACAGAGAGCCCTGTCTTAAAAAAACAAAGCAAAACAAAATACTAAATATAAAAAAAAATGCTTTGCTTTAATTCTGTATACATAATGCTTATAAACATGTGAGGATATTTTAGAGTATGTACCTTTCATCTAGGATTTAGGAGAGTTGATTTGTTGATGGTGTTTTTCTCCAGCCAGATTTTTTTAAAAAAAATTTTTAATCCCTTTTAGTGCTGACTATACATTCAGAACTGCATTCTTCTCTGTAGAGCAGTGGTTCTCAACCTTCCTAACTGTGCAACCCTTTAATTCAGTTTTTCATGTTTTGGTGACCCCCAGCCATAAGATTATTTCATTGCTACTTAGTAACTATAATTTTGTTACTGTTAGGAAGCATAATATGAATATCTGATACACAGGATATCTGATACTTGACACCTCCGGGTGCTGTGACCAACAGGTTGAGAACCATTGCTTTAGAGGTTTGGTGGCAGTGGTTATACAGCTGCAGGACATGTAGTGGCAGCATCCTCACCACTGGAAAGAGTGCTTTCTGAAGTTTCCTTGACTTGTATGCTTTTGATCTCAGTGGTGGATAGGAGAAAGCACTTGCAGTCTAGTTGTTAAGCTAGCTCTCTGAGAGCTTTATCAGCAGCTTGGCAAAGTCCTCTCCGGCTTTCAGAGAGGCTTAGCAGGCAGAAGTCTTCTCCAGAGGGAATCAGCCAAAATCCACCTAACTGCCTTCCCAGTACTGGTATTACTCAGTTGTGGCAGTTTTCTCCATGAGTGTTCTTTTAACTTTCCCAGTACTGCCATGGGGCTTAAGTTGCTGCATTTACCAAAAGGAATTAGGAAAGTGTGACTCTATCCACCTTATCTCAAAAGTAGCTCAGTTTAATATGCAGTTTGTTTGTTCTTACTCTTTTATTAGATCTTTTGCCTGGGTAAAAAGGCACCAAAAGATAAATTCTTGGATTGTGTGTTTTTGTTTTGTTTTGTTTTTTTAAACTCAGAATAAATGCAATAAATCACTCCAATATAGTGCCCTCAGAAATTGGGTCACTATGTGTTCTTGAGAAACTCTTAGTTGTCCTGGCAGGATATATGGAGTGAATTGGACTCCATTTGAAGATATCTGTGTCACTTAGGAACTCCCACCAGCCCTCAGTGTGGTTCAGATATGTGTTTGCTGTAGTTGAAGGAGAGCATTGGACTAAGCAGCCATTTGAATTTTGTAGTGCTTAATTAACATCCTACTGGTTTCCATAAGGATTATTAGCCTATTTGCCTTCTGATAAACAAGTGTGTGTGATGACATGTTGGGCCACAATGTCACTTTTCTTCTTATAATTACATGTAAGCCAGATCTGAACACAGAATTCAAACACAGAATCCTGTTGTTTGAAATTATGTTAAAGGCCAGTTAGTCAAGCATTTTAGTTCACCCAACCTGTCTTGTTTCCTTCCAAACAGAGACAGATGACTATGCTGAGATCATCGATGAAGAAGACACATACACCATGCCCTCGAGTAAGTAGGCTGCTTGCTCCTCACAGTGAGAAGCTTTTGGCACCTAACAGAAATGTTCTTTCAACTCTTAGGTAGAAGTCTTTGTGCCTATCCTACAGTCAGAAGTTTGAAGTACAGATACCAGAAATAAGTTTATTCATTTAATTTTAGAATTTTTGTCATACCATTTCTGACTCTATGATATTGTAGAGTCTTCATTGATTATTTTGCCTTGAGAGAAAATGAGTATCATTTTAAGTTTAAATGTATATGTACTCACATCGAGCAGACTATTATTTCAAGTTCAAATATGTATGTGCACTCATTGAATGGCTTGCTTTTCTCTAGCAGAAGCTAGCCCACTATCCCAGCAGCCCACTGGGAGGCCTTTTGATGGCCTATTCCAGCTTGGAAATGTCATCATACCCTTTTCCACAGTGATGTGCACCATATTGGTGGAGGAAAATCTGCATGCCCTAGACCTGCCTGAGTATATTGTCCCTATAAATTGAATTGGATAAGTCCCTGAATTTTCACTTTGGTGTATAAATCAAATCAAATCAGTCAATTAATTAAGACCTACATCTAGGCCAAGCAGTGGTGGTGCATGTCTTTAATCTCAGCACTTGGGAGGCAGAGACAGGCAGATTTCTGAGTTCAAGGCCAGCCTGGTGTACAGAGTGAGTTCCAGGACAGCCAGGGCTGCACAGAGAAACTCTGTCTCGAAAAAAGGAAAAAAAAAAAAAAAAGACCCACATCTAGGCCTTAAAAATTAACTTGAAGTCCAAATGACCTGATTTCATGTATTTCAAAAGAACTAGGTTCTGTACTCTTGTGGAATATTTTTAAAGTGTCCTTATTTGTATTTTCTGTATACATTAGGGAGATATTACCAAAATAAAGAGAAAACAGGCAGGCTTCTGAGGCCTATAGTTCCCTGCTCATGTCCACCTCCCTTTTAAGAGTTGCTTTAACATCTGGGTGAAGGAATGGAGATGTTTGGGCCACAAACAGCAACTTAAGACAATGAGTTCAACTTGAATTTACCATTTTGACTAGCTTTTAATCACTTCTCCAGTTCTTCAGAGAGCCCACATTTGTTTTTGTTACTTATAATTGACTAAGAAATATAAACATCTCTTTAATTCAGAATTTATGGAATACATATTTAAATGCCTTTGAGTTCATTCAAAAATGGTTGTTATATATGTTTAGTTTCTTTTTTACTCATTTGTGCTTAAAGTAATTAGGTGAATATTATTGAAATGTACTCTCCAAATTTGTTGTTGTTAATTTAATTGCTATTAGCAATTTCTAAGCAAGGTCTTCCACTTTTTTTTCTTCTCTCTTAATTGCAATACAGAAAGCTATGGAATAGATGAAGGTAACAGGATCCTTTGATATAACTGCATTTGCTTGCAATTGCCACGATGGAGTGATGGGGGTGTTTCAGTTTCAGTTAATATGTTTTCAAACTTCTTGTCATTGGTTTACTCATACTGTTAAATCAGTGGAGTTACTGGCTAAATCGATTTTAAAGAGGAAGAGGAACAGCTGTCTAAAACTGAGGGTGATCTATTTGCTTTAGTTTTCTGACCCAGGTATCTGCTAACTCTTGCTGTTATGCAGGGGAGGCATTGATTGATTCTTATCCTTGAAGTAGCCCAAAACTGAGTATCTAATCCAACTAGAGTTTGGTTTCTTTGCATTCCTAGTAGATACTTTGTTTCCGTGTGCCTCAGCAGCCTGCTAAGTAACTCGTGATTTAATGTCTTAATTGGAGCACATACTCTCAGGTGCTTTTGCAGATATAGTCATTTCAAAGGCATTGGACATTCATTTCTAGAAACTACCTCTTTAAACTCTTTTAGCTGCATAAATAATCTAGAGATAAGATTATAATGAAGTGGAAAACTCTTAAACTTTCAAAATCTAGTTTACTCAAAAAGTTTAATGTTGCTTCTGTTCTTAGACATTACAATTATTTAAAAAATAATTGCTTTAAATAATTTTAGAGCCTTCATATATTAATACCTAAACCAATAGTGATTATTAATTATATATATAATGGAGTATTTAGAGCAATTATTTAGAAAATTATCAGATAACCAAATAAATCAGAGATTTCTAAGTACAAATGGGCTAAAAATAAAAATCTACCATCAGTCAAACTCACTGTTTGGTAGTTCTGCAAGAATATCATACCTGATTATTAATAGTGTTTAAAATAATGTTTAAGAGGGTTCTACTCTGTCCAAACATTTTGTATGTTGATTTGCTACAAATGAAAATGTATTCATGAATGATAATTAGATATATTCTGTGCCAGTTTATTTATGTGTGGGCCATGTTTTGCAGCCAGGGATTATGAGATTCAGAGAGAAAGAATAGAACTTGGACGCTGTATTGGAGAAGGTCAGTTTGGAGATGTTCATCAAGGCGTGTACCTGAGCCCAGTAAGTCCTTACCACTACCAGAAATCAAAACTGATTTTTGACTGTTTAACTATATAAAGCATAAATATGTATATAAATACATTTATATGTATATAAATACATTTATTTATATGTATATAAATACATTTTACCACAGTCAATTTTAGAACTCTTCTTCACCTAAAAAAACTTGGTACCCATCAACAGATGCTGTTCATGCTAAACTTCCCTTCCAAGATTCTGGCAGACACTTATCTCCTTTATGCCTTTCACTTTCCCTGCTGAGGATATTTCATATAAATGGGGTCATATAATATGCAATCTTCTTCCCTTTCATTGCCTTATAATATTCATTTGTATACAGTTACCACCTTTATGCCTTCTTTTTAAAATAATTTATTTTATGTGTATGAGTGTTTTGCCTGCATGTATATATGTCTACCGTGTACTTTGCTGGTATCTGAGGAGGTCAGAAGAGGATGTTGAATCCCCTAGAACTGGAGTTACAGACAGTTGTAAACTGGCATGTGGATGCTGGGAATCAAAGCTGAGTCCTCCAGGAAAGCAGCCAGTCTTAGTAACCAGTGAGCCATCACTCCAGACCCCATTGTCTATTCTCCACTTATTGAATATCTGGGATGTTTTTACTTTTTGGATATTAAGTGCTGCTGTGAACACTGATATGTAGAGTTTCCTCATATAGTAGCTATGCTTTACTGTTTGACTATCAGTTTTCCAAAGCACTCTTCAGTGTTACATGCCTCCTAGCCAAGATTTCTATATCTTCACTGGTACCCTTCTCTTTGTCTCTTTTCTTTTTAGATTGATGATATTTAAATTTGTGTTTTAGAAATAAAATATATATTTATTGAAGAAACTTTTTTTTTTTTGGTTTTTCGAGATAGGGTTTCCTCTGTGTAGCCCTGGATGTCCTGGAACTCACTCTGTAGACCAGGCTGGCCTTGAACTCAAAAATCCACCTGCCTCTGCCCCCCAAGCGCTGGAATTAAAGGCGTGCACCACCACCGCCTTACTTGAAACTTTTTTTGGGGGGGGGGTTTCAAGATTGAAGAAACTTTTTAAACCAGAATGTTGATTGATAGATGCACAGATGGTTGTGATAACATAACAGCACACAAAATTAGCTCTTGTGACTGACATCCTTGGTGTGAACACTTGAGATAATGCTTTTTTTTTTGGTTTTTGGTTTTTTTCGAGACAGGGTTTCTCTGTGTTGTCCTGGCTGTCTTGGAACTCACTCTGTAGACCAAGCTGTCCTCTAACTCAGAAATCCGCCTGCCTCTGCCTCCCAAGTGTTGGGATTAAAGGTGTGCACCATCACCACTCGGCGAGATAATGCTTTCTACTGAGCTTCTGCAGCTGCCTTTTTCCATACACTTGCCTAGACAGAAGGAAAAGCTCCCCACTTGTCCTGGCGTGTAGTTGGAAGTGATTCTGATGCCTTTCCTCAGTTTTTAAATGGAATTACAGAATTATATTGTTTACCACTCTACTTGGTGGTGCTGTGAGAGCTGGGCTTAAAAATGAGGCAGACTAAAGTCTCTTGGAATAACCAACTTTATTCAGAGCATCAGACAGTATTCTTGAGAGAATCACATGAGTGTGCCAGGTGGCGGTGGCACACGCCTTTAATCCCAGCACTTGGGAGGCAGAGACAGGCAAATTTCTTAGTTTAAGGCCAGCCAGGTCTACAGAGTGAGTTCCAGGACAGAGAAACAAACAAACAAACAAACAAACAAACAAACAAAAAAGCATCACATGAGTAAGATGTTCAGTCACAAGGACAATTCACACATGGCAAAACCACATTTTTTCCATAGGGGCATATAAATAACAACAGCTAAAGTAAATTCACTTCTGTTACACCTGGGAGGAGCACAAAAACACATTCAAAGAAAAAGTCTTGTGTTTTTAAAAAACAAAGGTCACAAGACTTGACTTGTTTTCTTGTAGTTTTCTCACAAGCAGTCAGAGTTCTCACAACTCTATACATTTTTCCTACTTTCTTTTTCCAATTGTCTTAACTCTGCCTTTTGAGACCAAAATACAGCAGAAAGAAGCCTGGGTATTAATTGGTAGAAAATCTAAGCCTAGATATAGCTCTGTCTGACTGTGATGCCAGGAAGTGGGGCTCATGGGTTTCTGTTACTAAATTGCATGAGTGGTCTGTCCTTTTTTCCCCAACAACTCCTTATAAGTAAATTCCTAGACTTTTTACTCACCTGGCTCACATAGCAGCATTGGTAAACTCCCTCCACGAGCCCCACTGTTTTTTTTTTTTTTTAATCTGTCTTAGAAATAACAATCCTATACCCTCAGTGTGGTATTTACTATAGTTGTAAAATGAATTGCCTTCCTCAGAACAATAGCAGGAACCACCTTCTTTCTCATGTCTAACAGGAAGGAAAGCTGAGTCTGTAACCTGAAAGGGTGGGGGGGGGGGGGAGAGAGGGGAGAGAGAGAGAGAGTTGGGCATTGTGAGGAGATCCATTTTGCATTTTAAAAATGTCCTCCTGCTTTGTGCAGAGTTGTGGCAGAGGGTGTTGTAGCAAGGCAGTTGTGGCTACCCTACCTAGGGTCCTCTAGAGAACAACTTCAGTGGGATATGTGTTGTATGTAAGAACAGCAGGACCTGCTCCTAAATTGCTGGATATAAGGGTAAGGGAAACAGAAGTTTAAAGCTTCATCAAGATGTCTTCTTTAAACAGCTGTGACTATGGTTTCATTTCAGAGATAGAGAAGACTATGGAACACACAGCTTTGACAGTCTTCTAGAGGCACAGAATAAAGCCTGTGTAGATACGAGTTAAGGAATTGGCTTCTGTGGTGATGGAAGCCAGCAAGTTCCAAGACCCCAGGTTAGCAAACTCAGAAGAATTGATAATGCTGTCCAGAGTCCAAAAGGAAAGTAAAAAGTAGTCAGTTTTAAGGTCAGAAGATAGTATCTCAGTCCCACCAATTTGTGAGAGTCTTCTGGGTGAGTCCTACATACTGGAAAGGGCAACTCATACCCTGAATGTTAAGTCACTGGTGAGCCAGATGTGGAGGCACACATCTGTCATTCCAGGGTTTAGGAAGCTGGGCAGGAGGTTGTAAGATCAAGGCAGCCTAGTCACACAGCAAAGTGAAACCTTGACCTTCAAAACAGCCTCAAAAACATCCAGAAAAATATTGGGTTGCATACCTCATTGCCTCATGAAATTGCACATAAAATCACTCTCGAGTGTGCTATCTATAGTTCCTTTTGGATCATGATACCTTAAAAACAACTTTGTACCTGCAAGTCCACTCTGTGAATATGGGCTCATAGGGAAAGTAATGACAAGAGGTGCTAGTTGAGCATGTCAGTGACATAAAGGCCTAAGGCACAAGGTACATTAGCCAAGTGCTTGAGGGTAATGAACCTGGGCTGAATCCTGATGTTCCAACACCGAGAAGGCTCGAATTGACCTTTTGTCCTCAGCTGTCTTTAAGTCTAGTCCTTGTTGCTTGTGACTGGTGCTTATAGTGACTATGAATTGCCGTGATTCACTTTTTAAGCAACTGCTTCTTGACCAGCATAGTGTGTCACCCACTATGCCTTCTAACATCTACTTTTTCTTCTTTTGTCTCATGCTCAGTCTGCAGGACCTAGGTAATACATTCTCAAGAGGAAGACAGCTTAGTCCAATGGGAAACCTACAGAGAACACAGAAATGCTCAGAACTGGCAGAGAAAGCCAAACACAGATCACACTCCCCATAGGAAACCAGAGAGCACAGTTCTCCTCACACCTAGCTGTTTTTAGGAAGAAAGGGATTCATAGAAGTCAAAGAGGGATTCATAAAAGCATTATACTGTGGCCTTTGTCCTTAGGTGTGCCTCTGCCCGGGTTATTAATCAATACTTTATAGGGTAAAGACAGGAGTATAGGCCATAAAGACAGTAGGAATGGGTTGACTCGACATTTGCCAAACCTTGGTAAAGCTCTGACTGTTCCTCCTCTTTCCTTCTTTGCTTAGTGACAGAATATGAGGCATAAGATAAAGTAAGGTGAATAATGGTTTTATAATGTCTGCCCATGTTCATCAATACTGTGCCCTTGATTCACTCAAAACCACAGACCATTTCTTCTTTCATCTTCCTTTTATCTTTTAAGCTTCATCCTTTGAACTTGTTGAAGACAAACTCTTGCTTTTAGAACTACACATCTTCTTGGGTTTTCTCCTGTTCTGTGGGTCATACCTTCCTAGTCTCCTTCACCATTTTCTCTGACTTTTTATTGCTATGGAGCTGCAAAGCATAGTCTTGAGCCTACTGTCTCTTCTGGTGATACACAGTCCCAAGGATCAGACTGTCCTAATGCCTCCAGTGCCTCAGCTGTCTCAACAGTATCTTTGCTTATCATATTTAGAGACCTTCAACTTCTCATTTTTCCTTTCATGTTATTAGTTCCTCTCATCAAAACCTGAATTCACTCTCTCCTAGCAAACCAAGATACACCTTTTCTGAACCGTCAGGAAATAAAAACCACATGCCTAGCCCTCCTCTCACCTCCACTGCTGCTCACTGCCCAGGCAACCATAGCCCGTTGCCCAGGTTCCAGCAGAAGCCACCTATACCACTCTCCATGCTTGACTTTACTTTCTACATCATCTCTATGCAGCAGATGGAGCTAGAGTGCCCCTTCCACACCCAAATGGTCAGAGCTACAGGTTCAGTTAGGCATAGTGACTCATGCATACAATCTCAGTATGAAAAGGCTGCTGCGGGAGGATTGCTGCTAATTTGAGACTACCCTGGACAATGGCTTCAACTGCTTCGACCATACCGAAGCTCTCATCCTCCTAAAATGAAAACCAAGTCTTTATATTAACCTAGAAATGCATACATCCTCTTCCCCCTTTTTCTGGCTCCTAGGTTCCCGTCTCAGTATTTATATACCTTTACACACTCTGCTGTTAGAGTCTTGCTACAACACTCCCATCCCCAAATCTTTTGAGCTTCCATGTTCACCATTTCTTCAACAGCATATAATTTCCCCACTTCACTATAACTGACTCCCTCTTCTTGGGAGCTTTGTCTTCCTCTAGTCAGTTCAGTGAAGTTTTCCTCATGTAGCTGATACCCCTTTGTCTCCCATGTCCTGCCTGATCCACTCCTGTCTTCTAAAATGCTGTTCT